>JAKTXL010000013.1:0-18946 GCA_030582535.1 Insectozyma bohioensis | reverse complement strand
TTTATTGTTATATATTACCTACATAAATAAATATAATAAATATAATAAATATTAACCTATATTACATATAAACTTATAAACATATACAGTATACATCAAGTATATGTACACCTACATATTTATATCACCATCTCTCTCTTTCTCTCTCTCTATTGTATACTCTATTCATATAATTACTATATTAACTTTCTTACTAGACTAGGAATAAAAATGAAAAAAAAATTTAAATATGAAAAATATGAAAAAAAAAAAAAAACACAATTGGTCAAATTTACACGATACTTTTTTAATGAAAGGCCTGTATACAACCTTATTTTATTTTATTTTATTTTATTTTTGTCTTTTTTTTTATTTTATTATTTTTTTTTTTGTCGGTCGGTTTTGTCTTTTTTGTCTTTTAAGGATAAAATTTTTTAATGCCCTCATATATATTTCATACCACACACACACACTACAAGTCAATACTAATTTTAATTTTTCATACCCTAATACAGTACTTTTAAAGCGACACTACACTACACTACATTATTGGTAGTACCACAATACCAATACCATTTAAAAAAAATATATCCCAAAACGAAAAAATACAAGAAAAAAATATTGGCTTAAAGATACGAGACGAGACATGCACTGTAATATAATATTTTTCATTTTTCACTATATATCCAATCAATTGCAATTATTCAAAAATTTTCAATAAATAAATTGAAATAACTTGTACGGATTTGTTCTCTCTTTTTAAATTTCATTTTGGTTGTTAATTTTAATTTTATTTTTGTATTGCATTGTAACTCTTTTTTTTATAAATTCATCTATTTTTAATAAGATTTAAATTTCAAATTTTAAAATTTAGTTTTTGATTGATTGAAAAAAAAAAATATAACTATATATAATAATTTTAACAAATAAGAGTATTAAAATATATAATAAAATAAGCTAAAAGACAGAGAAAAATAAATGAAATCATAATCATAACCATAAAACTCTAATCAATATTATAATAAAACTAAAACTAAAACTAAAACTCTAATAAAACTAAAACCAAAACTAAGTTTAAATTTAAAATTAGAGCACTAAAACTAAAACTAAAAATTTATAAAACTGTGTATCTTATCTTTTTCTATATAGAGATATATCTTTCTTTCTTATTTTTCTTTTGATCGTTTGTATTAATCTCCAAGGTCGGATTTTTGTTGGTTTAATTAATTAATTAAATTAAATTAATTAAATTAAATTAATTGGTTTTTTGGTCTTTCATCTTTATGGCACATTATTATAATTTCATGTACAATTGAATATATATACTTCTTTTATTACAATACAATAATATCTATAATTAAAGACCCTAATAGTTTCATTTCTTTTTATTTTTCTTTTCTTTTCTCTCTTCTTATTATTATAATAAAATAAAGGTGTTTTTTTTTTTTTTGGATTAATTTTCTGTCTGTCCTTTTTATTTATTATTTTATTTTATTATTTATTACCCCCTTAAATGTAAGTATATGTTCAAATATTATAGATATCCATTAATAATAATAATAATTTTTAAATTACTTTTTTACAAAGAGAGTGAGAGGGTAATCGGGTGAATTGAAGTAAATATTATAATAATTGTTGCTTTTATTGAACATGGTCATATATTATAATTGCATTGCAACTACTACTACTTACTTACTCCCCCCTAAATAATATTTTAAAAATATATCCATTATGTGCGGATTTATCAAAAAATCAAAGATAAACAAATTTTTTGAAATGTTTGATTAATAATTATTTTTGTTTTTTCTTCATTATTGATGATAATAACCCAATCATTTTAAAACTAATCAAATAAATAATCAAATGATATATTTCCAATTAATAATTTTTTTAAATATATATATATATATACATTATACATATTACAATTAATATTAAGTTAGAGAGATTTGTCTAAAATAATCGGTTAGTTTCAAGAAATTGTTATTATTTTTATTTTTATTTTTATTATTATTATTAGTTATTGTTATTATTTCTTTTGGCTTAGTTATTGAATTCAATCGTAAGTTTCACTTATTATACTCGGAATATTTAATAATTAAACTTTTGGTCAAAAGTAAGTTGTTGTTAAGTATATATTTTCTTTTCTTCTAAATAATAATAATAATAATAATAATAATAATAATAATGGGTATTTTTTCTTTTTTATTATTCCAACCGAAATATAATATATATGGAAAATTTAATATTTTTTTATATATATATAATTTTTTCGTCTTTTTTAAAAAAAGAAGTTATTAGCAACTAAATTGAAATAATCTCTTGATTAGATATAATCTAGCAGAACTTTTAAAGACAAGAAAAAAATCAGCATAAATAAAGAAATAAAGAAATAAATAAAGAAATAAAGAAATAAATTCCACGTTTTAATATAAAACCTCGTAGATGCAAATTGAATTTGAATTTTATTTATTTTTTTTTAAATTTCGTTCGTTTCTTGTTTTGTCTTGTCTTGCTTTGTCTTGTCTTGCCATGAGTTGGTTGGATTGGGGATTACTATTACTCCTGTTATATAAACCATACTATAGCGAATAATAATTATGTAGTACGAGATTAGGCTTCGCCTCCTAAGCCTGAATAAAGTTTCATATATATATATATCATCACTACGATACCAAAAAAAAAAAAATTAACGCAGACTATGACAATAAAATATAATATAATATAATAAAAAAGAAATAAAGAAAAAAATTGCAACTAAAAATAATAAAAAGAGAAAAATAAAAAGTTTCTTTTGATAATGATAATAATAATAATAAATATATATATCCTCTAAAAACTAAATTAAACTAATTAAAAAGACGTTAATAGTCAATAGTAAATGTAATAGTTATAAAGTTGATTGATATCGGTCTAAAACTAAAACTAAAAAAAAAAAAGAAAATAAAAAAAAAACAGATATATATATATATATCTAAATTATATAACGAGTTGTATTGATTTTTCTTGACTTTTTTCAAATCTAGATTTATAACTTAACGATTCAATAGAGCGATACTTTTATTTTTACTCTTACTTTCGAGGAGTTGAGTTGTATTGAATGACATACACTTCCTATTTACTAAACACATCCATCCCTGTCAAAATGAAAAAAAAAAAAAAAAGAAAACGGACACAACATAATGCATTTTTAACAAACTACACACTAAAATGATACCAAAATATGATTATGTGACATTATATTATTGAAAAGTTTAAAATCTTTATGTAAGTTGTTGAGGTAACGATGATACATAAAACACAACATTACATCGATGTTATATTTATTTCAAACACACTAAATAAAAAAAAAAAAAGTTTAAATTAAATTAAAAAAAAAACCGAGTTTATTGAAAAGAAAAAAAAAAAACCGAACTTCATTTAACTATTGAGTTTCAGGTGTTTATTTGCAGTTATTAAAGGTCGCACGAGCACTAAATTTTTTTTAGCACACAAAATCTAAGGTAGTTATTACTTTACTTTACTTTACTTACTTACTTACTTACTCTAACTAAAAAAGTAACAACTGTATTGTCTAAATTAAATTAAAACCAAAACCAAGAATTAAAAATTTATTGATTTATTGGTTTGTTATTGTAATGTTTTACTTTTCTAATTAACTACCATCCCAACGCCGTTTGAAATATAAATTTTTTTTTTTATATAAACCAATTAGACAATAAATATACAAAATATTTTTGACAACAAAAAACAAAGTATTTTTTCTAAAAAAAAAAAGACCGACATTTAAACTTTAAGATGAAAAAACTAAAATTAATTTAATTTAATTTAGTTTAGTTTAATTTTAAAATTTTAATTAGATTAGTCTGTTAGTTTAGTTTAGTTTCGTGAAACAAACAAACAAACAAATTATTATAAATAAATAAATAACTAACTAATAATAATAATCTTAGTGAAGAAAAAACTCTACTGAATCTAAAAAAATATTCTCTATAGTATAAGGGTTTGTATATTAATTAATTAATTGAAAAATTATTATACAAGAAATCGATGCCAAGTACACTACTACACTACTACGTTTTAATTTTCTAATAACTCCTATTTTTTTTATTTATTTTTTATTTTGAAGTCGCATTTATTAGAAACAGACAAAAATTGACTTTGACTCAACTTTTTCAGACTCTATTTTTTTTTTTAAATCTTGTTAATTAGCTCCGTCTTATTTTTTATTTTGTTTTTTGGGGGTTATTGTTCAGTTTGAGTAGTCGTTTATTTTTGTATTTCCATATCCATATCCTTTTAATTTAATTTATTTATTGTGTTTGTTTGTTGTTGCAAGCATTATTGTTAATAACAAGTATTTATTAATTGTCCATTGTCTCAAAAAAAAACTTATGTTGAAAAAGTTTTTATGTATTGTTAAATTATTATATTTTTTTATTGTCTCAAAAAATGGACAAAAAAAAAATTTTGACTTTGTTTTTTTTTTTGACTTTGTCAATTTTTGTCAATTTCAAAAATAGGGGATAGAAAAAAAAAACAAGACATAGAAAAGAAAAAAACTACTCAATTTAATTTTGGTTATAAATTTTCTCAGTTATGAGAATTTTGTTTATATGCAGACCCTGTTTTAAAACTAATTAAATTAAATTAAATTAAATTAAATTATTTCATTTCATTTCAATTCATCCACAACAAATTGAATTATCAATTGACCCAATTTGTATTTTAAATGTTTTGATTTATAGACTAATAATATTAATATTAATATTAATACTAGAAAGCTTATATTCTTATTTTTTGTTTTGTTTTGGTAGTAATAAATAAATTGATGCCATTCAATTGAGAGTTATGTTAAGTTAAAAAACTTATCAAATTACATATATTACATTACATTACCCCGTCCTATTCTCCGTTATTAATTAAATTAATTAAATTAAATTAATTAAATTAATGTAAATCTTTATATTTATTTATTGTGATATATATTATATTATATTATATTATATGTTAATGGCTTTTTTTATTTATTTTTTATTTTTAACACTCGAAACAGTTTTTATAAATAATAAGACATACATGAACATAATTTGAAGTTTTATTAATTTAATTTTATTGATGGGACTGATCATTAGCTACTTAGTTAGTTAGTTAGTTAGTTAGTTAGTTAGTTAAGTTTATTAGTATATTGGGTTTCTTCTATCAATCCTTTTTTTTTTTTTTTTTTTGGATTTTTTAGTTAGTTGCTCGCCTCGATGGATTCTAAAACCAAGGTGATTGTTAACATAATTTAAAACTTGAAACTTACAACCATTGATTGATTGATTGCTTGCTTGCTTTAAACTAAGTCCGATCTTATAAATTACGGACCTTCAATGATGTTGATGATGATGATGACGACCCTCTTTTAAATTTTTTTTTTATTTCTTAGTTTTTGAGTAATTAATTAAATTAATAATAATATAATATAGATTTTGTATTTTGCAGTAAAGGTTAAAAAAAAAAATTATAACAATTTTGTGAATTTGTTAATTTTAAAAATTTGTTCACTTACTTAGTTAATATTTTTTTAGTCGTCGTCCTTCATGAATAATTAAAGGTAGAGTTTTTAGTTTTTAATTAATTTATTTATTTATTTTAATTTTTGTTACAGATATCCCAAATCCCCAATATATAGGGTATTAGTGTGTTTTACATAAAAATAAATAATAACTATACATTACATACATTACATTATTAGCCAAATTATATTATATTATATGATATAAATCTATTTTAAACAATCAACGGTAATAATTTATTTCTTTTTTTTTTTTTCTGCTATATTTTTTTTATTGTGCCCTTTGTTTTGTTGTCCAATTCGATTCTCCGTACCACAGAACCCCTCCACGATGGTAATGGGGGGTTAAGCTGACACGATATAACGGTATTCTATCATATGAAAGGTGAAGAAAAAAAGCGAAAGAAAAAAGAACCAAACCAACATTATGTTAATTGTCTTAATAATACATTCTTTTTTACTTTTTTTTTTTTAACCGATGATTTAAAATTAAAAAGCTTGTTGTATATATTATTCAATTTTATTAAAGATTGTATGACTAAGTTTTTTCTGTCAATTGACTTGAATTGGAGATTGGTAATTTTTCCTATTGGGGTTTAGAACAACAAACAACAATTAACATAAAATTCAAGTAACAAAATTGTTTCAATATTTGAAATTCGAAAAAAAATAATACAATATAATATAATAATAATAATAATAATAAGTTAATAAGTAATATTTAATTTAATTATTGTAATTTGTACTACAATTTTGTTAAATACAATAATAAATTATTTAAGTCAATTTACATGATGCAATTAATTTTAGATCTCTTAATTTTGAGTAAAAAAATATTAAACAATATAAAATCTAGACTTTTTCATTATAATTTAAGTAATTGTACTTTTAAAATTAAATTATACATATAAAATTAATTTAACAATTAAATTAAATTAAATTAAATTAAAAAAGCCAAATTAGTATAATAAATTAAAAAGACACTAAAAAATTTATTAACAAACCATAAAATATATAATAAATTGTATATTATATACACAATTTTATTTTATTAAATTAGGGCTATTTTATTGTATATAGTATAGTATAGTATATATGTGACTTAGTATATGTGACTATTGTTAAAACAAAGAAGACCCCAAAAAATTAATTTAAAACGATCAAAAATATAAGAGTCCAAAGCCATTCAATTAATTAATTTAAATTAATTAATTACAACCCTAAAAATAGAAAGGCCACCCCCCAAAAAAAAAGGGATCCTTAAAAATTTTTGCTATTTTTATTACTAACCTCATTTTCTTTCAAAAAAAGATAAGGATAATTTTTAATCTTATAACATTATTATATTAATTGTTATTATTGCTGAAAAGATTTACAATAATAAAAAAGTCTTTGCTATTTATATCTATCTATCTCCTACTGCAAAAAAAAGTTCAGGGGCAACAACTTTTACTTTTTTTTTGCTTTCTTTTTTTTTTCTTTCTTTTTTCCTTTGCGATGCCGCCGCCCGTTTTGTATGAAACAAACAATGGGGCTAAGAGGAAAGAAGGAAAGAAGGAAAGAAGGAAGGAAGAGATGTTTTTTTTTTTACAACAATACGCCACCACGTAAAAATAAATCTTCTGAACATGAAACAGCTCAACAAACTATATAACTATAAAGAACAATACTACTAACAGATACGGAGGGAGTAAGAAGGGGGGAACGTATATTAAAGTTAGTATATTGTTGTCTAATTTCAAGGATGAAGGATAATAAAAATAACAGGCGGGATTAATTCACCCTTCATCCCTCCCTCTTTTGTATTATTATTGTTCTCATTATTGTTGTAACACGGATCTCAGTTGTAATTAAATCGATCTATATTCTCTTAACCAAAATGCCCTAAAAATAAAAAGAGAAAACAATTGTAATATGTCTTGACCTCTTAGGAAACCAATTAATATATAAATTGGTAAAACTTCCTAACTTTCCATACAAGGAGAGTATCTTGCATAATAATGTAAATACTTAAATCGTACGTTTGTTTGAATTTTTTGAATTGATATTAATATATATATAATATTTAAAATAGAACGAAAATGTTTGTTTGGTCGACTATGAGACAGACATACGGTATAATATATATTATGCAAGTTGGTTATTATTTTCCTTAGGAATTAATGAATTGATTTTTTCAATATATAAAATTTTAATTTTAATTTTAATTTATTGATTTGTAGTAGAAACCTAGAATTATTACTAACCAATAATAGAGATTTTCCATTCGATTTTTTTATACTATACTTCATTGTAGGACTTAAACATAAATTAGATTATACATTTTAAAATTCATTATTCTATTTATTCTTTTCATTTACTTACTTAATTTTTTTTATTTTTTGCATCTTAATTTTCACTTTCTTTCTTTTCCATTTTCTTGTTCTTTTTCTTGTTCTTTTTCAATTTGATATATTTCAAAATCCCAAAAATTACATCTAATTGGATCATATTTATCTTTTAATAAATTATATAATTTAATAGATTCATTAAATTTTTTTTGTTTTTTATAAATTTTAGCTAATATTTCTAAAGCAAATGAAGATTTAATTAAATCTTCTTTTAAATTTATAAATTTTAAACAAAAATTTTCTAATTCAATAATTGATTTATTAAATTTTTCATAAATACCTAATAAATAATTCCAACTACTTTGATTTTGAGGACATTTTTCAATTTTTTCAAAAACATAATTTAATTCATTATTAATTATTTTATTATCAATATTATCAATATCTTTATTACTAAATAATAAAAAAAATTTATGACACCAAGCACTATTATTTTTTAAATCTAAATCAATTAATTTTTCAATAAATTCAAATTCTTTTTCATCTTTAAATAATTGAAATTTTTCAATTAACCATTTTCTATATGACCAAACATGATGATTTTTAGGATCTGATTCAAGCATTGCTTCCATTATTGGATATTCATGATATGGATTAAATTTTATCTCTAATCCTTCTTGTTTTATAATTTCTTCAATTATTAATTGACGATAATTCCAAATTTGATAATTTTTTTCATTATCTAAAGCAATTTGTTCACACCAATCTAATTCTTCATATAAATTTATTGATGATGATGATGTTTCAGATGATGATGATGATAAATTTTTTAATATATTAAAACGATATATCCATATAGTATAATGTGATGCTAATTGTTCAATACCTAATGTAGTTATATGTAATGCTCTTAATGAATATTCTTCTAATTTCATTAATGCTAATAAATTCCCCATAATTTGTTTATATTCTTCATCATATAATATTTGACATAATTGAGGTTCTTCAGTATTTAAACTTACTGGTATAACATCTGAATAATCAAATTCATCCATGATTGATTTTGTAGTATTTTTTTAAAAAAAAAGGTAAAACTTGTTTAGTTGATTTGGGATTATATATATATATATATATATATAGTAAGAATGAATATTTGTAGTTTTGATATTCGTTTGAAGATTGATTACCTTTTTGGTGTTTGACAATGTTCTGTCTTGTCGCAAACCTCACGAAAAAAAAAAAAAAAAAATAAAAAATAAAAAAAAGCACGTTTGAGCGATTTCCTCGATTTCTACGTAGAGAGAGGGGGGCGGACCGCGCGCGATACAATAATTCGATACAATAATTTTTACTATTGGCATAAATATTTATACAAATTCTGGATCTAATCTTTCAATCAATAAAATTCCTGAAGGTGTACCAGCAGCATAAACAGAACTACCTATAACACTTTCATTCCAAGCAAGTGATGAAATAGTAACATCTGGTTCACTTAAAGAAGGTCCAAGTTCATTTTCTATAGGAATTGATTCATAATCAATAATTAATTTAATTTTATCAACTTTTCCTTTTCCTTTTCCTTTTCCTTTAATTTCTTCTTTTTCTTTTTCAAATTTCCATAATTTTAAAGGTAATACTGTTCTATTAGTTATTTTTTGATTAAAAGTTTTTCTAGTATAATTCATTATTGATATATCACCATTAGTACATCCAACTAATAAAAATGGATGTCCTAAAATTTCTGATAATTTAGATGTTGATATTAATGAATTATATTTATAATATGAAAGTTGAGTATCTTGAGGAAGTCTTAAATGAACTAAATTATTAGCATCATGATTTAATGAACATATATAATTTTGTAAAAAATAATTATAACTTGGTGTAATTAATGATTTTACAGATAATGGTGAAAATATATCTTCAATTGGATTATTTTGTATATATGCAAAACTTCTATGACCTTGTGTATTAATTATATTTAAATATTCTTTATTTTTAGATTCAGCAACTATTATTGATGATACATTACCATCAGCAACATATGATCTAAATAATGGAATATTTAATTCTTCTGATGATAATTTATTATTAAAAGGTAATTGAAATTGAGAAATATTTCCATCTTCAGTACCAACAATAATTTTTTCAATTCCAATAAAATCAAAACATGTTATATTAATTGTATTTTTAGATGTTGGACTTAATTTTGAATTATATAATAATGATGAATTTTCTAATTTAGAATATTTAGGTAGATTTTTATTAATTTTAAATAAATGTAAATCACCACCTGTGAAAACTCCTGATAAAATACCTAATAAATTATTATTTGAATATATTGGAACCCATTTAATATCTATAGGTGAACCAATATGACTAGTTACTATAAAATTAATTAATTCAAATTTATCTTTAATAAGATCATATTTCCATATTTGAATAGCTGAATTTATTTCAAAATTTTTTGATTTATTAAATACACTTAATTCTTTATTCTGTATACTATTTTTAATACCTTTTGGATTATTAATAATACCTACTGCCAAATAACTAATACCTGATTGATCATCAATTGGATTAGGTAACCATGCTAATGAAGTTATATGACCACCAGTTGTAATAATTTTAGCATTACGTTTAGTTTTCTGTTTTAAATCAATTATATTATTATCTTGATTTAATTCAATAGTATCAATTATTGAATTATTTGAACTTAAATCTAATATCAAATTTGTATTAAATCTAAAATTTATATAATTTTCATCTACTTGTTTTAAATTTAATTGAGGTATATTTAATTGAGATTCTTCTAATGTTGATAATTGTTTGGAATATTGACTATATTTCTCCATTAATTTTTCATCTATATAAAATAATAAATTTTGCCAATCTTCTTTATATTTTATAATTAATTTAAAAAATTCTTTATCATGACCATAATAATTGAGAAATCTGGTCTTATATGACCCTTCTTTTGATGATTTAAACATTTATAATGTATAATGTTTATATTTTAAAAATGAGTAAACAAATAAAAATAAAAAAAAAAAAAAAATAAAAAATAAAAATCTTACCATTCGCAAAAAATTTACAACCATCAACTACATAAAAATGGATAATAATGATCAACTTACAGATATAGATAAATCATTTACTGATAAAGAGTCAACATCACCGAAACAAAAGAAAAGAAGTATAGTTGAAGATGATTTTTTTTCATTAAGTTCATCATTTGATTCCAAAAAAAAAAAGAGAAATAAACATAATAATAAACATCATCATCATAAAAAACCTGAAGAATCATCATCAAGTCCTTTAGAAATACTTAAATCCGAATCTGATAAAATTGAAGAAAAATCACTACAACAAAAATATATTGAAAAATATCCTAATCCAAGTCAATCTTCTATATTAATTGAAACTAAATCAAGTATAAGTCCACCACCTATTGATACAAATAAAATAAGAAAAGAAATAGCTTTACAATATGCTCAAGAATCAAATAATAAATCATTAGATTTAGATGATGGTGATGATGATTTAATGTTTGAAGAATTATTAAAACAACAACAAAAAGAAGTTTCAGTATCAAGTTCAAATACTTTAATAAATGAAAGTAATGATGATGTATATAATTTTGAAGATGAATATGAAAAGAAAAGAAGATATATTATAAGGATAACTTCAAAATTACCAGTTCCAGGTAATTCAATATATCAAGTTGATTTTGGAGTTAAAGGATTAAAAAAATTTGATAAAATATTAAAATCTGCAATTGATTATTATAGAAATCAATTTTTAAATCAATTACCAGAAATTTATTTAAATCAATATAATGTAAATACAAGTGAATTAATTTGGTGTGAAGGTAAAACAATTATACAAAAATTTTATAGTCCAAAAACTTTTAGAATTCCAATATCTGAACCATTTTTTAATCCAAAATTTGATAAAATTGAAAATTTAAAACCAACTCAATTAAATTTTTATTTAATTTCAAAAGAATTAAAAGATAATTTTATGAATATATTTCCTGAATTACAAACTATTAAACCAATTATTGAATCAAAAAATATTGAAAATGAACTTAATGAAGAAGAACCAAGTAGTGAAGAAGATGATGATGAAGATGATGATGAAGTAGTTGAACAAGTATCATCATTGGAAAAGGAAAAAGTTATTGATGTTGATGAAAATAATTTTTTTGTAATTGGATTAAAAGGTAAAGATAATAAAAGAATTGATGTTAAAGTATCACCAGAAACAAAATTAAAAAATTTATTAACATTTTTTATAAAAAGAAAAGAATTGGATGAAAAATTAATTGATATAAATAAAGCAAAATTAATATTTGATGATGAAGAAATGAATTTAAATGAAACTGTTGGTGATACTGAATTAGAAGAAGATTTTGAAATTCAAGTAATATTATAATGAACAAAAATATTTATAATGTAAATAGTATAAATTAATGATGTAATAATAATATAAAAATAAATATAAATTATATAACAAATGATAATCAAAAAAAAGGATTCTATCGTACAAAATTTAATGACACAAATTGCGGACATAATTGAAACAAAAACATAGTCTTGTTTAGACAAGCAAATGAAACCTATATGGAGATAAAGTTTTTGATCATTAATTTTATCATTAGATCTAAACGATAACCCTTTCGTTAAAGAATCATAACCTCCTTCTACAAAGTTTCTTAACAAGAAGAATCTTTAATAAATATTATGACGGATATGGATTTATAGTTCTAAAGAAAACTCAGCAGGTAGCGTAGAATATACTATGTATATGTATACGTGTACTTTTGCCAAAGATACCAAATAAAATAAAAAAATAATACGTGTAATGCCTCGCTATTATTTTTTTATATTTCTGGTGGGTTTCATCGTTTATAAATTTTTTTGAAGTAAACGACAGAACAAACCAAAGAACAAAAAAATTATTTTTCAGTATTTAAAACCAAACATATCTTAGTTTTTTCTTTTTCCTGTTTTTTTAAAAAGTTTCTTCTATTTATTTAATAAGTTAACTTTTTTTTTAATTCTTCTTAATTATTCAACATAATCTTAACTATGCCAGTCCCTCCTGTTTATATTGTTTCAACTGCTAGAACTCCAATTGGTTCATTTCAAGGTAGTTTATCATCTTTATCTTATCCAGAATTAGGTGCAACCGCTGTTAAAGCAGCTTTAGAAAAAGTTCCACAAATTAAACCAGAAGATGTCGATGAAATTTTATTTGGTGGTGTATTACAAGCTAATGTTGGTCAAGCTCCAGCAAGACAAGTTGCTTTAAAAGCTGGTTTAAGTGAAAGAGTTGTTGCCACTACTATAAATAAAGTTTGTGCATCTGGTATGAAAGCTATTATAATTGGTGCTCAAAATATCATTTGTGGTACTAGTGAAATTGTTGTTGTTGGAGGTGCTGAATCAATGTCAAATACTCCATATTATTTACCTTCAGCAAGAAGTGGTGCAAGATATGGTGATGCTACTTTAATTGATGGTATTCAAAAAGATGGTTTATTAGATGTTTATGATCAAAAATTAATGGGTGTTGCTGCTGAAAAATGTGCTAAAGATCATAATATTACAAGAGATGATCAAGATGATTTTGCTATAAATTCTTATAAAAAAGCTCAAGATGCTGCTTCAAAAGGTAAATTTGATCATGAAATAACTCCAGTTACTATTAAAGGTTTTAGAGGTAAACCAGATACTATTGTTAATCAAGATGAAGAAGTTAAAAATTTAAATGAATCAAGAGTTAGATCAGCAAGAACTGTTTTTCAAAAAGAAAATGGTACAGTTACTGCACCAAATGCATCAAAATTAAATGATGGTGGTGCTGCATTGATTTTAGTTTCAGAATCAAAATTAAAAGAATTGGGTTTAAAACCTTTAGCTAAAATTACTGGTTGGGGTGAAGCTGCAAGAACTCCAATTGATTTTACAATTGCCCCAGCTTTAGCTGTTCCAAAAGCTTTAAAACATGCAGGTGTTCCAATTGAAAAAGTTGATTATTTTGAATTAAATGAAGCATTTTCAGTTGTTGGTTTAGCTAATGCTAAAATTTGTAATATTCCAAGTGAAAAATTAAATGCTTATGGTGGTGCTGTTGCTTTAGGTCATCCATTAGGTTGTTCAGGTGCTAGAATTGTCATTACTTTATTATCTGTATTATCTCAAGAAGGTGGTAAAATCGGTTGTGCTGGTATTTGTAATGGTGGTGGTGGTGCTTCATCAATTGTTATTGAAAAAATTGATCATGATGAATTCAAATTGTAAATAAAATGAAAAAAAAAAAAAAAAATTATGTAGGTTAAAAGAAAAATAAAAACACGAGAAGAATCGCAACCAAAAATATATTCATCTTATATAGCTTTTTTTTTTAATACATATATCTAAATTTATTTATTTTTAATAAAGAAGAATGTCAATTGATTATTTATTTACAGAAGATGAATTAACTTCATTTGAAATTGAAAATAGATTTCCTGATACAACTATAACATTTATAATAATATCAGAAAATATTGAAGAATGTTTTTTAAAATTAAATCAATTTTTACAACCTTGGAAAGATGACTATCCATGGAATTTTGAATCACCAAAAATTACAATAATAAATCAAATAAATAATTTTAATTTAATATATGGAGAATTAAATTATCATGAATATTTACCAGATTCAAATTTATTAATATTTTTATTATATAATTTTACAAAATATTATAAAACATGTTTTATACATTTTTGGGATAGTGAAGTAATTGAACCAATTCTTGTATTATGTCATGATATATTATCAATTAATTTACAAGATGTTACAAGATCACAAAATAGAGTATGGATTCATGATTTTAAATGTATTGAATTAAATCCTTTTGAAAATGGTTATTTATCATTAATTAAATCATTTCAACAAATTTTAAATCATGATTATAAAATAAATGAAATTTTAAGTAATAAATTAATTAAATTAATTGATTATAATGAATATTTAAGTAGTATTCATGATTTAAATTTAATTTTACCTAATGATTATGCTAAATTAATAAGTAATTATCCAATTTATATATCGAAAAGTTTAATTGAATTAGAAGATGTTGATCATATTGAATCATCATCAACTTTTCAACCTATTGAAAATGGTATAGATATAACTGTTCCTATAAATACTATGAATTTAGGAATTTTATTAAGTATAGTTCATGATTCAAATTTAGAAACAAATTCAGAAATTTTTAAAAAAGAATCAAGTTTGATAATAATTGATGGAATGAATAAATATTTTAAAAAAAATTTAGGAAATAATAATAATGATGAAAAAAACAATAATTTAAATATTAAAAAAAATTCTCGTTATTTATTACAAGATGAATTAATTTCAAGAGGTTTAATAAATAATAGAATTGATGAAAATAAAGATATTTATGAATTTATATTAAATTCACCTCGTGATATAGATCAAAGAGAATCTGAATTAGCTAATCAATTACAAGATATTTTTAATCAAGGACAATCCAATATTGAAGAATTGATTGAAAAAGATTTAGCAGAAACAACTAATGATAATGACGATGATGATGATGATGAATTAACAGATGATGAATTAAATGAATTTAGATGGAAATTTTATAATATTACATCAGAATGGATTCCAAGAAATCAAGTATTTATAAAATATCAAGAATTTAAAAAACTGATTCTTGAAAAAATGGAAATTTTTAAACAAGATTTTAAAAATAGTGAATTTGAAGATTTTCCTGAATTTCTTGAACTGGAAATTATTTTACAAATGAATAATTCAAAATATAATGATGATAGTGATTATCAAAGTGATAATCCTGATACTTATCAAGGTGATATGGCATTTGATGAATATTTAAAATTTAAAAAAAATTTAAGAAAACAAGGTAAAATTATTAATGATAGTGATGATGATGATGATGATGATGATGATTGGGAAGATATTAATGATAATGATAATGATAATGATGATAATGATGATAATGATGAAATTTCTGATGATGATGAAGAATATATTGATCCTTATGATGATGATAGTAGTCCAAAAATTGAAGAAATTATTGATCCTACAAATGAACCACCATCAAAAGAAGAAATTATTGATCAAATAACTAAAAATCTTGAACATATGCATACAAAAGAATCAAATTAAATAATAATAATAATGCATATATATATATATATTATATATAGTCTTTTTTAATAATACAATTAGTTACTTTTTGTCTTTCTTTTTTTTTTTTTTTATGTCTTTTATGAATCTGGTATATTTATACCACGTTCATTTAATTCATGAATTGTCCAAATCCAAGTTCTTGCAGCAAAATCCATATCATTAGCAATTTTAGAAGGTTGAGTTTGTTTACCACCATTACTAAAATATTTTCCATTATCTTTTTCAACGTTTAAATTTGGATCTAAACAACATTGAATAATTTCTTGTGAACCTTGTTTTGTAGTAACACCAAAAAAATAACCAAATATTTGAAATAAACACCAAAATAATATTCCAACTATTGGTAAATTTGTCCAATAAGTAAATAAATTTGTATTCATTACAAAACCTGGATGAACTATTAAACATAAAATTTTTGGATTTCTTAATGCTAACATTTTCATAAAATGTATACCAGCAATTTTTGCAATACCATACCTTATCCAAGTAAAAATAAAATTTGGTTTAAAATTATAATTTTTATTTAAATTAAATAAATAATTTAAAAATATAAATTGATGACCAATTGAACTTAAATAAATAATTCTTGGTGGTGGTAATTTTGGATATTTATTAGCTGTTTTTTCCATAATTGGTAATAATTTCATAGTTAATAAAAATGGTGATATTGAATTTGTTTGTAATTGAATTTCAAAATTATCTTGAGTTATTAAATAAGGTGATGCCATTGCTCCTGCATTATTAATTAAAAGATTTAAAGTTTCTTCTTTATATTTAAAATTTTCAATAGCAATTAATACCAGATTTAAATTACTTAAATCAATTTCTAAATAATTTAATTCACCAATAAATCGAATTAAATTTTCTTCATTTGTATATTTCAGTCTAATTTCAATAGATTTATTTTTTAATTCTTTTATAGATTTTAAACATCTTGATTTACTTCTACCTGCTATATAAACAATATAACCATGTAAATATAATTGTAATACTGTATAAAAACCAATTCCACTATTACCACCAGTAATTAATGCAACTCTTCTATCTTTTTGAGGATTAAGAAAAGGAAGTGAATCTATATCTAATGAAGATGACATGTTTATTTGTTGTTAAATATATATATGAAATAAAGTCTAAGTAAAGACCCTTTTGTATAGTTGAATAGAAATTGAAAGTTAGATAAGAAATCAAGATTGGTGATACTGTTAGATAATATATCTATAATTTGATGATAGTGTACAATTTAATTTTCCTGTACTTTATTTTATTTTGCTGTAGTGTAAATTAATTTTAATTTATCTTTTTAGCCCTCCCTCAAAAAATAACTACTTATGCAACGATCGGTAAAATGGAATCACCCTAAGCTAAAAAAGGGGGGCTCTCTTTATATTTAACAACCACCAGAACCAGAACACAACACAACACAACACAACACAACAGACAGAGGTTATATAATAATGTGTTACAACAATAAGTACAACAATAGAATTCAAAAAAGAGTAAGAGTAATCATATGTTATTTTATCTTAAATTGTCTTTTCTTTTATCATTCATTTATTTATCTATATTTTATCCATTATTAATAAAAAAAAAGTTACAAGATCTATAAATTGCAAAAAAATTATTTTTACTTTTTTTTTTTTTTCATTTGCCCATTCTACTGATATTAATTAGATCTTTATCTTCGTTCTATTTGCAACTTAAATATCATTATATATATATATATATTTCTAAAATGTTTATGCCCTTTGTAATTATTGTACTAAATTTTTACAATTTTAATTCTTTAACAATTTCATCAAATATTATTTCTGGTGTTTTATCTGAAGTATCTATTGAAATTGATTCACCTCCATTTTTTAATAATTCATCATCTTTAGGTATTTCCATAATTTCATATTGTGATTTAACCATATCTGATTTCATATAATGACCTTTTCTATTTTCAACACGTTTAATTAAATCTTCAAAATCAGTATATAAAAATATAAATCTAAATTGTAATTCAATTTCTTTTTCAGAATTTTCTTTAATATAATCTCTATAAACTTTTTTTAACATTGAACATGAAACAACTGATTTTTTAGTAGATGATTTAATTGCTTCTTGACTTGATATTTCACTTAATTTTTTTAACCATCCCCATCTATCATCATCTGTTAATGGTTCTCCTCTTGACATTTTATCAATATTTTCTTTAGGATGTAATGAATCTCCTTCTATAAATGGACATTCTAAATATTTAGCTAATAATTCACCTTGTGTGGTTTTCCCTGTACCTGCCGGTCCACCAACAACAATAACAGTAGGTTTTAAAGATGACATTTTTGTTTAATTTATAAATAATTGAAAGAAAGAAAAGAATAACTAAAGTTAAAAGTAAAAGAAAAAGAAGTAGTATTTGAATAATTTTTTTTTGAAAAATTTTTGTTGAGTTTAGTTTAATTTAATTTCGGGGTTGAAGTTGAAAATTACATTTTATTAGTAAATAAAGATTCAATCAATCGCAAGAGATTTACTTTGAATCGGTGTGGGGGCGACTCGCATAATTCTTTTTTTTTTTTTTTTCGTTCATTATGACATCAAAATTTGGGGGATTCCATTTTATTATAGTGTATTAACAAAATGGCTGCTAATCAATTATTAGTTGCTTATCTTCATGATTAGAATTAAATATCATGCTTGTTTTAGTAAAATAAACATCAATACATGTTATATACTAACTATCTACTCTTATTTCTCAACACTACCACTACTACTAATAGTATAATTTACAGTATTCTACAAAAAAAAAATACAAATCAAAACAAAATTGAATTTTTGTATTACAACATACCCTTTTAAATAC
>JAKTXL010000012.1:173650-209764 GCA_030582535.1 Insectozyma bohioensis | reverse complement strand
ACATGGTATAATGCAAAAAGACAAAATCAAAGAGAATGGCCACTTATATCATTAACTAAGAAACCCAATTCAATAGAATTTCCATCTAATTCAGGTATATATTATTACTATCCTGGTAAACATGTAATTTTAACAAAAAGATATGATATAAATGATGAATTATATATACCAAAAGTATTTTCAAGAAAAACAAAAAATACAAATGAAATTCAAATACCTGATACCATAAGAAGTTTATATAAAGTTTCAAAACCTTATAAATTAGGAGATGAAAAATATATTGAACTTGGTTTTGATGGTAATGAAATAGAAGTATGTCAAAATGCTACAGTTGTTGTTTACAAAGGTTATATAGTATGTAAAACAAACTCAAAGAAAGGATATAATTATAAAGCACAAATATTAGATAAAAATAATCAAAGAATAAAAGTATTAACACAAGATGATAAATGGATAAATGATAAAGGTGGTAAAATATTAGGTATTCCTGCATTACCATATAATTATTTACAAATACTTCATGATTGTAATAAATTGAATAAATTAATAAAAGGAGATTATGAAGATTTGACTGATATTGGAATTGTAAGTGAAAATACTAGAGTAATTCAATTTCCAGATGTTGAAGATATATATAAATCAATTACAATGGAAACAAGGAGATTAATGACATTCAAATATATGAAGAATATAACTCTTGAAATAATACATGAAAGCCCATCAATGAGAAAAATTCATTAATCATTAATTTGGTAATAGAAATTTTTAGAACTAGAAAAGGTAATAAATGATTTTATAAAGAAGGTAGAAAAAAAAATTTTACAATAACATTAAACTTAGATGAAAGAAGATAAATATAAAAAATAAGTACATATATTGAAAATTTGTTTTAGGAGAAGTAGTAGGATGGATATAAAGATGAATTAATAGGAAGAAGTAAAGGATGAGATTAAGAATTGCTGACAGAAGAGAAAGTTTCCTCTATATATAAAAATAAATATAAGTGATTAATAAATATATGATTGAAAAAATAACTATGATATTATATGTTAAACTCAAGTAAAAGTCTATGATAATAATTTTTATCAATATCAATTGATAGTTATTTCTACCGTGTCATATTTTGTTATAATCCATACTTTAATTATTAATTGGTGTTTTTAATAATTGGTATAAAAAAGTATTTTTAGGGGGTTAAATAAAAAAGAAAAAAAAAAAAAATTTGAGATATAAAAATCCAAGGATTTCTAAAAAACAAATTTCTTTCTTTCTTTCTTTTCTTTTCTTTTTTAATATCATTTGTTTTTTTATTCCCATTTTAATAATTTTGAATCCATAATTTACAATCACATACATATCACAAAAAGAGGAACTTGGATATAACAACTATCTTCAAAACAGTCATCTTCAAAAAAGTTTTTAATTTCAAAAGGATAAGGAATACATTTGGGGCGATTAATTCTCGTGATTATTTTTAACCAATGTATAAGAAATCAATTTATATAATTTTTTTAAATATAAATTAATAACTAAGGATAAACTTGTCTAAAGAAGAAATTTCAATCACTTTTGGTTCACATGTCAATTGTTCTATTCAGTTTTCTTTGAGTTTCATTAATGTTTTAATTCAATTTTTTAATTTTTGTTTTCCATATTGAAATGGAAGAATTTTAAAGGTTTTTATTTATTTGAATTATTTCAATTGCAAATAAATTAAGAAAGACTATATTTATTTTTATATCATAGTTTTTATTTTTTTTTTTTTCAATTTGTTTCAATTTATCATTTATGATTTATTTATGATTTATAATTTTAATTTATTGTATGATATAATATTTTGTCAAGAATTTTAAACAAAGTTTTAAATTCTAATATATTTTTATTAAATAATTAAAAAATATGAAAATTAATAAATATTATTTGTGACTTGGGAATTAAATTAAATCTTAAATATGTCTAGGAAATGATGAATATTATAAGGAATAGTAGTTATTGAAAAGAAAAAATTGTAAAAAAAAAATAAAAAAAAGTTGGGAAAGAAAAGTATATTTATATTATTATTTTAATTTGTGTTTTTAACAATTATTGTAATGCTGTTATGCTATTATGCTATTTTTATTTATTTTGGAGTAATATTTTTTGAAATGCTGCTATACTATTTTTTTTTTTTTTTTGCAGCAATATTTTTTGAAAGGCTGATATACTATTTTTATTATCTACAAAAAACATATACAAGATAAATAATACATTATAATAAAAGTTCATATTTTATAATTTATATTAATTTATTTTTTAATATAAGTATTTAAATAGTTTTAATTGTAAATATATGTATCTAGTTTTAATTATTTATAAATCCAGTTTTTTTTAGTTTCTAACTATAATTATTTCTCGTCTTTTTAATAAGTCAAGCACCATGGATATGAAAAAAATTTTTTTAATTTTTCGCCAGAAGTTCAAGACTATCGGGCCAGTTGATTTTGAAAATTGGCAAATTTACTATGAAAAAAAAATAAAAACGTCAAAACACCAAAAAGATGCTTCAATTCTTATTCTCAATGGCGATTTACAAGAAACTAGAGATCAATTGAATAAAATGAGACCTTCCAGAAGGAGCAGAAGAATTGCTACTCTGCCAAATAAGAAGTTTGCAACCTTCAATAATGCTAACCAAATTATTTTACAAATTTCACTACAAATAAAAAACGAAATTGTGAATCCAATTTGACTTTTAAGAATGGTTTTAATGTGACATTTCCAGAGTTAGTGAATTTGTCTATTGACCTTTCTCCCACTAAAAATATATAGTTATATAGCTTTTAATGTTTATAAAATGTATATTTTCAAGTTTTAAAAATTAAAAATTCTCTCGCGCTAAATTTTTTTTTTCATATCCATGGTGCTTGACTTATGCATTTGTTTTTCTGTATGAACAAATTTATTAGAGATAAAATTAAATTAAAACAGACAACTTCTATGTTAATTTATAAAAACTACAGTTCTATATTATTTTAATTTTTTTTTATCAAACCTCGAAAAGGTAATAAATGATCGTTGTTTATTCAAAGATGATAATAATACAGACATAAAGATCTCTTATGTATGTTGTCACCTAACAAAAAAAAAAACTCACACATATTTTAACATGTGTCAAATAGAAAAAAAATTCATTCCACGACAATTAGATCTACGACTTGACTCCACCACTACCACTTGCCAATTGTTGAACTAGTTCCAACATGAATGAATCTCTCTCTCGATATAACTAACTGACCCGAGTTTATATTTTTTTTTAACTATTCTTATATTTGTTATGTTCACTGGGTTTCATTTGAATATTATATAGTTTTTATATAGATAGATTGTGAATAATGGTTCGGTGTTATATCGGTAGAAAGAATGAAATAATATTTGTAACCGTGTTAATTGATTAGTTCAGAATATTCAGGTAGTTTTATTAATATCTTATTGTCGTTAATTTATTCAATATGAAATGTTTGTTTATATATTTATTGATGAATCAATTGTTCTCATCGATTTGTTCATTGAAACTGTTAACAAGTATGTATGTTTTATCTTCTTCGGTAGTTAATAAATTCTAGTTTCTAGTTCTCGTTCCAAAATAAATATATTAATTTAAATTAATTTTTATATTTTAAATAAACTGTTTCATCCACAATTTGTTAATTTTCATAATTAATAAAAACTAATCAAACCCTGGATAAAAAAAAACAGTATTTAAAAATACTATTATTTAAAAAATACATTTCTTATTTATAATCAAAAAGAATTATTTAAGTCAATAATATAACAAAAATCATCGATTAAATATATGATTCATAATTCTAATTGCTTGATAATTTTAAGATAATGTTTTATAGCATGATTATAAAATCTGGCTAATGGAACGACAATCTTACAATTCATATGTGTTAAAGTGAGGTACTTATTCAATCTAATAGCTGTAACTATCTTGGATATCAATCCACCACCAAAGAATTAAATCCTTGATTTTCTTGAAAGAAAAGAAAAAGAAAGAGAAAAGAATAAATAATTTTTTTTTTTTTTTTTGAAATCTTTGGATCAGATAAGAAACACATTTGAGAAAGCAAGACGCGTTTTTAGTCTGGATTTTTTAATCATACCGCGTGATTCAGGGTCTGTCTCGTCTACATATAAATAATATATAGTCAATCTATAATTGAAATTAAAAATGATTTCCTATACAGAAAGTCTATCATATTGAAATAGTAAAGAGTAGTAGTTGTAGTTTATTTTTTTTAATCATGTAGCTTTTTCTTTCTTTCGAACATTACAAAAATACTCATAATGATTTTAGAAAAAAAAAATATATTATGATAAACCGAAAAAAGAAAATTTGATTATATTTCTTTTTAAATAAAAATTCTGTTTATTATCTTGTTTTTAATTTTATAAAAATCCTTTATATTAATTCTTAATTTCTCTCTTAAAGTCCTACTGTTATGTCAGGTTATTGTATGCAAATCAACCCCACATTGGTTCCATTATTTTTTTTTTTTTTTTCTTAGATCGCGCAAATAATTTTAACTAATAAATAAATAAATAAATAAATAAATAAATAAATAAATAAATAAATATATTTTTCTAATGTCTACTAAATAAATCTAAAAAATGTTTTTGTTTTATTAATCTCTAACACCATCTATCCATTCAGTTGTACTCATTTGAGATAATCTACTTAAAGCTCTTGCAAAAGCAAATCTTTCTTCATCATTAACAAACATACTTGCTTTTTTAGCAATTTGTTTATCAAATCCATGTTTTACAACTAATTCATCATCTTCAAAAGTTTCTTCATTACCTGATTTAATTTGTTTTTTAAATAATGAATAATTATCTTTTTGTAAATCTTCTGGTTCAACAAATAAATCTTTAAATGATGCTGCTGATGTAACAGCTAATCTATCATGATGATCATAACATGCATCTAAAAATGTTATAAATCTTCTAACTTGATCTCTTACATTAATTGATAAATAAGGTATATCTGTTATAATAAAAGATTGAAAAGAATCTGCTAATGTTAAATAATCTCCTGCTGCTAATGGTTTACCACATAATTCATTAAATGTAAATTGTGCAACTGAATTTGGTGAACATTTTGGTACTTTTAATTCTCTACCCCAAACTTTTAAATTATAATCATATAATATATCTTTATTTTTATTTGTTTGATTAAAATAATCATACCAAGATTCAATATGTTTTTTACAATTTGTTTGATTAATTTTCAGATTCCATTTAACACCAGGTTTTGGATAATAATAGACTGAACTTATTGGTTTTGGAACTTTTCTATAATCAGTTGGAGAATTTAAATATATAACTCTTGTTTGTTTTTTAATTAATTGAATACAAGGTATAAAACTAACTCTTTGAATCCCATTTAAATATAAATCATCTGGTGCTCTATTTGATGTAGCAAATAATATTACACCATATTGTGGTGATAATAATAACATCATTAATCTACGTAATAACATAGCATCAGCAACATCAGTAACTTGAAATTCATCAAAACATAAAATAGTTGATGATTGTGCAATTTCTGATGCTAATATAGGTATAACATCTAAATCATTATGTTTATATTCAATTTTTAATTGATGACTTCTTTTATGTAAATTTTGCATAAATTGATGAAAATGTAATCTTTTTTTAGGTAAATTTGAAGGAATTGTTGAATAAAATAAATCCATTAACATAGTTTTACCACATCCTACATCTCCATATAAATAAATACCTTTTATTTCATTATCATTATTTAATAATTCAAATTCATCAACTTTTTTATTTGTTGAACTATTTGGTACTTTTAAAAATGATCCAAAAAATTTCAGAATTCCAATTTTTGGATATAAATCTTCAATTTTTGGTGTTTCTACTTTTGGTGGAATATATTTTGATAATTTTTCATGTAATATACTTAATGATGATATTATTTTTCTTTGATATTGATCATCTCGCAATTTACCTTGTTCAACTTTTAAATTATATAATTCTAATGGAGTATAAATAGTATTATTTAGTCTAAATGATGTAGAATGAAGAAATCGTCTTGTAGGTAAATTTCTAAACGATCTCATAATAAAGGAATGGAAGGAGTTTTGGAATTTTTTTTTTTTAATTTTTTTTTTTTATAAATTTTTCTATAAAACTTTTTAAGATCTTGAATTGAATCTATACTTTTGGTTATTAAATGTTGATAGTTTTTTTTGCTTCTTTCAAAATTTTTTTTTTTCTTTTTTTTTTTCTCTTAATTTTAATTTTATGGGGAAGAAGAAAAGAAAAAATGACGTTTTTTTTTGTTTCCAGATAGAAATTAAATTTGAAATTAACTAAAAATGATTGGGAAAACTTTATTAATATAGATAACACGATATTCAAAAAAAGAGTATGGGGAAATTTCTTTATTTATATGCTTGGTTTATTTTCACAAATTATGAATATATATATATATATTCACTTGGAATGAATCATCAATATTTATTTTGTTTAAATATTTTAAATCATGGAAAATATGTCAAATATAGACAATGAAGTAAGAAGATAAACATTGAAAATGAATATTGAATGAATGGAAAGATATGGAATAGAATGCATGATCTATCTATTCTATTCTATTCTAATCCATTCAATTGAATGGCTTGTCAAAAATAGTGTCTTTTCTTTTGCAATTGATTAATTCGCATAATTCGATCCGAATACAATTTAAATTTAAATTTAACAAACGAAAAAGAGAAAGAGATTTTTAGAACGAAAAAAAAAAAAAATCAGTCAATCAATCAATCAATTAAATACATCTCACATCTATT
This sequence comes from Insectozyma bohioensis, assembly GCA_030582535.1. Classification (NCBI taxonomy): domain Eukaryota; kingdom Fungi; phylum Ascomycota; class Pichiomycetes; order Serinales; family Debaryomycetaceae; genus Insectozyma; species Insectozyma bohioensis. The sequence goes on along the minus strand of JAKTXL010000012.1, from coordinate 202,907 downwards.
AAATATCTAACTAAATATCAACAATCAATCAAATACCAAATATATTCAAATGTCAGAAAATAATTCAATAAATACAACAAATCCTTCTGCCACACAACCAACTTCACCTGCTGCTGCTGCTGCTGCTGCTGCTGCACCTGCCCCACCACCAGTTGATCTTCATGAATTACTGGAAATAACAACAAAATTACATAATTTTAAACAAAATCCAAATAGAAAAATAATACCAAATAGAAGATATAAACCAAGTAGACAATTAATAAGTGATGAAATAAAATATTTACAAAGTAAAACAGATTTAAAATTTGATACACCTACTTATATATCAGTTACTTCACCACCAAGTTTAAAACCAAGAAAAAATTATTGTGATATAACTGGTTTATCATCAAATTATAAAAATCCTGCTAATCAATTAAAATTTCATAATGTTGAAATTTATCAAGAAGTTATTAAAAATTTGCAACCTGGTATAGATCAAGATTATTTAGAATTAAGAGGTGCTAATGTTATATTAAAATAGTTGTATATATTATATTATATTATATTATATAAATTTATTTACTAAATTTTTAATATTTTTATCAAATGTAGGAGATTCTAATTCATCTTCTTGATTTAATTCATTTAATGGATTAAATAATAATTTTAAATAAGATTTATGAATATTTAAAAATAATTTTTTTAAATTTTTTGAATTAATTAAAAAATTTTGATTTAATCCAATTATTATTTTTAATCCATTATTTGTTTCATATCCATAAACTGTAATTTCATCTTGAATAAATAATAATATCATATTTATATTATCTTCTGGATCATTTGTATTGGTTGTTGATCTTGATTCTTGTTGTAATTGTTGTTCTCTTAAACTTAATGATGTTGGTGATGTAAAAATATCTAATGCCATATGACTTAAAAAATTATATTTTAAAAATTTATTGGCATTTATATTATCATTTAATTTATCATCATCAATATTAAAAGCTTGAATATAAATTGGTTTATCATTTCTTGAAATTAATGATACAAATTGAATTGGATTCTCTAGTTGTTTAATATTGTTATTAGAACCATTTGTAACTGATGTATTCTGTATTGATGCTTCTTCTGACATTATATATGAATAAATTATATTGAAATGTGTTGTTTAAATTGGTTTCTGATATTTGACAACAGAATCAAAAAAAAAAAACTAACGAAGAAAAAGAGAGAGAGAGAAAAAAAAAAATTCAATGTCCAAAAGTTTGAAACGCGACAATGAATTTAATAAATGACACTGGCTCATATTATGTCATAATAGTAAGATATATTATTGTATTGACAAAAGTTAATAAAAACAAAAACAGTTAATTTAAGGGCTATGTATATCATTATTTTTGACAGTATTGTATTAGTATTGTATTGTATAGTATAGTATATAAATTGATAATATAGTAAATAGTATTGATGAATGGATCTGGGGTGTGTATGGCCTTGTAAGTTAAGTTTTATATAGATCAATAAGAAACCATCACAATCTCAAGGAAATAAAAAAATTACTGTTTTTGAAAGGAAAAAATAAAAACTTAAGATTTTAAAAGTTTAAATTTTTGATATAGAAATAATAAATAAAGCAACAGTAGTTGATTAGATATGAATAGATATGATATGATATGATATGATATGATATGATATGATATGATATGATATGATATATCATATGTCAAGGGGATAAGATAAACTAATAATAGAAATGAAGTATTATCTTATTATCGGTTGTATATTAAATATTTTAGTTATATTTTTTAGTTTTTTAGATTTTCTACTATTCTAATAAGAACGAAGAGAACGACGAAAATGTTTTTTTCAGTAGTAGAAGTTTAGTTTTTAATTCATTGTACATAATACTTTCTTTTTAAATTCTAAAATCGAAAGGGGAAACAAAATCAAACATTTTTTATTTTATTTTATTTTAAGAATTGCCAATGAAAAAAAAAAGTATATAAAAAAAACTATTGAGGTCTTTTTTTTAAAAAGTTCTTTGATAGAAATATATCAAATATCTTATTCTTTAAATTAGAAACTTACCTAGTAAGTAAGTTGGTGAAATAGAAAAACGTTTGATGATAAAAAAAGAAAAATCTTTCTATTATTGTTAATATTTTTTTTTTTTTGCTCTTTCTTTATTTTATTATTTATGTATGATTTTAACAGTTTTTACTTCTTTTACTTAATTGATTATTTTGTTGGCTTTTTTCATTTCACTATACTTGCTATTATAATATAAAATAATACAGTATCATTTTAAAATAAAACAAGTCTCTTTATACAATACAATGCAATATAATATATTTTGTATTGTATCCCCGAAACTAAGTCAGTGGAAATTAAAAAATTTAGCTTTTTTTTTTTTTTTTTTTTTTTCGTTCTTTTTTTATTTAGAGGTTGTTTTAGATTTCTCATACTATATTTCATAGCCCCTTTAAAACATAATACATTATATTATACTATATTATAATATATTATAATATAATCAAACACTCATCCACGCAGAAAAATCTTTTTCCTAAATTTTTATTTTACTTCTTACACCTTTAGTTTTTATCAACTGTTTTATCATTTTATACATTCGCTTTTATTAAATAATATAATTATATCAATATCATCCATATACAACCAATAATAATAATATAATTTAATAATGGCTATATTTAGATCAAAATCATCAAATAAAACCCCACAATCAGCTCAAGAAATAGATATTAAAATATCATCAAAAGATCAAGAACAATATAAAGTTCATACAGCAAATGTTCATGATCCAATTTTAACAGCAGTCAATGAAGCTCAACCTTTTGAACAAGCAGCAAGACATCATGATAATAGACGTCCATCATATTTATCACAAGATTCAACTGATTTAAAAGATATTTTTGGTCAACCTATTCGTCAATCAGATATGTCAAATCCAACTAGAAATAGAAATGAACGTCCTTTAGATACCATTAGAGGTTTTGAATATGCTATAACTGGTGATGTATCATATAGAGATCAATTAGAAAGTACAAGATTAGGTTGGGGTTTTCATGAAGATTTCCCATATTATAATTTAAGTGGTAATAGAGATGAAAACAATCAACAAAGTGGTTCTTCAAGACCTGTTATTAATTTCGATGATCAACCTGTTTATCAAGCTGGTAATTATAGTGCTAGTAGCTTACAAAATGATGGTGGTAAAAATAAGAAAAAGAAGAGAGGTTTATTTGGTAGAAAAAAGAAAGATTAAATAAATAAAAAAAATTGAATTGAAAAAAAAAAAATACCTCCAAGATTTATGAAATAATTTTAAACCTTTTCTTTCTTTCTTTCTTTCCTTGTTTTATGTTGTGCTTTTATTATATTCTTTTATTTGAATTATCTTTTTTTTATATATTATATTATGTAGAGTAGTAGTTTTTTTAATAAATATAACTTTTAGGTTATGGTATGTTATGTTGTTGTCTGATCTCAAATCTAGGAAGGAGTGTATTTTTTTTTTCTTCTTTTTTTATTTTGTGGTGCTACAGCAACGCCCGAAGGGTGTTTTAGCGCACATCACAAACACCCAAAAAAAAGAAAAAGAAACAGAAAAAGTAAAAGTAAAAGTAAAAGAACGCAGCAGTGCCCTGCAGCGCCTGGTACCACCATATCATATCATACCGCACCGCACAACAGAACAGAACAACCTCTATCACATATTCTTCTTATTTCCTTGTATAATTTCAAGAATTCAAATTAAAAAAAGAAGATATTCTTTTCTTACTCATATATATATATATATATGTATAGATTAACGACTTCATCCAACCAATAATATAACTCGAATAAATTTATTTTGGGGAACATCTTTAAGAATAATAATAATAATATTATATATATGGTACCGATGTTTTATACGAATGATACGAATCTTTAACCCCATGGAACAAAAAAAAAATTTTTTTGTAGATTTTGGTGAAACACGACACGAAAATATTTATTTTTTTTTTTTTTTTTTTTTTCACTTTGTACTAAAATTATTATATACCGTACGTTTGATTTGATTTGATTTGATTTGATTTATCAATTGCGTAGATCATTTGATTTAATCAGCCTTGGGCTAATGATCTAATGATTTGATGATTTACTCATTTATAATCTTTATTTCTAAACATTTATTTATTTATTTATTTATTCTACCTACCTAAACCCTATATAATTCTTTAAACTCTTTAAATTCTTTTATAATGGTTTCATAATTTCTTCATATAATAATTTTTTTAAATCCAATATACTTAATTCATCTTTCTTTTTATCAAAATCAAAAAAATTATCAGGAATTTTTTCACTAATTGGTTCATCATTTGGATCATGATATAATTTTAAATAAGGATGTTTTAAAGCATCTTCAACTGTAATTCTTTTTATAGGATTAAAAATTAATAAATTTTCTAATAAATCAATAGCTAAAGGATTTATTGAATTTCCTCCTTGATTATTTTGATTAAATAATTCTTGAAATGGAATTTTTTTACAAAATGGTAATGATCTAATATATTCTCTTGCTCTTTTTGATTTTATATTATAATAATCTTCAATATTTGGAGTACCTAAAACTTCCATAATTAACCATAATTGATTATGATAATCTCTACCAGGAAATAAAGGTCTACCATTTAACATTTCAGCTAATATACAACCAACTGACCAAACATCTATAGCAGTAGTATATTCTTGAAAAGTTAACATAATTTCTGGAGCTCTATACCATCTTGTTGCAACATATTCAGTCATGAAACCAAAATTATCTTCCAGTGATGCTATAGATCTTGCTAAACCAAAATCACAAACTTTTAAATCACAATTTGAATTTAATAATAAATTCAGAGGTTTTAAATCTCGATGTAAAACATTTGCTGAATGCATAGTTTTTAAAGCTCTTAAAGTTTGATAAATAAAATATTGTATATGATCATCAGTTAATTTTTGAGTTCGTATAACTCGATGTAAATCAGTTTCCATTAATTCTTGAATTAAATAAATTTCATTAAAATTTTCAAAATTTATTGGTCTTTGAATAGCTAATATACTTATAATATTTTCATGATTAAAATGTTTTAATAATTTTAATTCTCTTAAAGTTCTTAAACATAACATACTTCTTTCAAATGGTTCAATTTTTTTAATTGCTACTTTTTGATTTGAAGGTTTATGAATTGCTGAACATACTATTCCATATGCTCCTTCTCCAACTATTTCTAATATTTGATAATGATCAGATACATTAAATGAAACTTGACGAGAATTTTGAACTTGAGCTGCCTGTTGTTGTTGTTGAGCTTGAGCTTGTGCTTGTTGTTGTTGTTGTAAATGTGCTTGTTGTTGTAACTGTGCCTGGGCTTGGGCTTGAGCTTGAGCTTGAGCTTGTTGTTGTTGAGTAATATTCATAATTTGTTATACTTCTTTTTAAAAAAACTAAACTAGTATGAAACTTTTTAAATGATATATATAAGATATATAGTTGAATAATATGAAAATAAGGAATGACTACTATATATTTTATAATATATATTTTTTTGGTATCTAGTTTTTTAAAAAGAAAAAAATAAAAACTAAATTTTTTCTGATATTTTTCTGTCCTATTTTTCTTTCTTTCTGTCTTGTTGTTTCACTTCACTACTATTGACTGACTGAACCAACCTAATTATAACTGGGAATTATTCACCTTATTCAAACTTCTTCGTTTCACGACGATTTTCAAAAAAAAAAAAATATTCCCTTTTTATTTTTTAAATAAAGAAAGAAAGAAAAATTAAAAAATAAACTAAAAATGAAAAATGAAAAATGAAAAATAAAACGAAAACGAAAACGAAAATTTTAAAAAAAATTAAGTTAAAGATATTTTCAAATATATTTATATCGACTTAGTTTTCATTTCATTTCATTTCATTACAATTTGAAATAATTATTGGGATTTGTGGAACCCAAGAGAGTAAAAAAGGGGTAAAATTATTTTACATATTATTAGAGATCTAATTAACTATGTTATTATTATGTATAGATTACTTACCATTTGAACTAAATTAAATTAAATAATGTCACAAATATTGATAATAATATACAATATTATAAATACTTTGTGTGATTTTTGTTTTTGTTTTATTTTTCTTAATTAAGATTAACCTTTTTTGATTTTTAGTTTTAGTTTCAACTACTTCAATACGTTTGTCCTTTGTCTATTTTCTTTTTGAGTTTCAAAAATTTTGCAATTTGATGTTTCATGTTTTAATCTAGATTTTTCTATGAATAATAATTTATATATTATTTATTGTTATGTAAGTAAGTATGTAAGTATGTAAGAGTATGTAATATCTCTCTCTACTTTTTAAATATTTTAAATCAATAACGGAGTAAATTGAAAAATTGTAAGAAAAATGTATCAAATATCTAGAAAGAAAGATCATATTATATCAAATCGTTTAATTAAATATGTTTATTCACGCCCTACGCCCTAAATTTTTTGATTAAATTTTTTTTTTATTTTTGAAAATCTAAAAATCTTTTGAATCTTTAAAATAAGGTACAACCAACAGAATTGAATGTGGAAATCAAATAATAATAAAAATTGAAAAATAAGATAAAAAACATTCAATAAAAATTTTATTTTCTTTTTTCATTTTAAGAATCTAACCGTTTGTTTCGAATTAGAATTTTATTTTTATTTTTTTAAATTTGAATTTTTTTTTTTTTTTTTTATTTTTTTTTTTGATTAAACCAAAATAAATTTTTAAGGTACCACTTTCTTTTTTCAACCAACAACAATATAACAATACATATATTTCAATTTACGTGTTTCTTATTATTTCACTTATCTCTAAGTTTCCTTTATCTATTATCAAATAGGCGTATTGATGTCATTTGATGATTTGAATGTATATACGAATAAAAAAAAAATGCATTATTAACATTTTCTTTTCTTTCTTATAACAAAGTTTTTCGCTAGTTTTTTTTAAAAAATTTTAACATTTTCAAATATTATTTTATTTTAATTTGTTTTGTTTTGATTTTCAATTTTGTTCTTTATTATAATTTGTATTTGTTATTTGTTATTTGTTGTTGTGTTCTCTTTCTTTTATTGGTTACCAATTTATCCAGAATTTAATTGTTTCAGATTATCAAATTAGGTAATTGAGTTTTAGAATTTTAGTTTATTTTATTTTATAGTCAAGAGAAAAAAAAAATACTTCTTTTTTTTGCACCCATTTAAAATATGCCTAAATAAAAATAATAAATATTTATTAAATTAACTAAATAACAACAATTACATCATATTTATTTTATATTCCTAACTTTTTTTCTCAGATGATCTTTCTAATTGTCTTGATCTATCAAAATATAAATTTGGATGATTTATATGTAAATTATCTCCTGAATTATTATTATCCATTTGAGATTTATGAGTTAATTCAAAAACTCTTGTACAAGCAATTGTATAATCATGTTTATTAACATCATCAATAATAGAATTTAATTCATATTGATCATTTATACCCATTGAATTTAAATTTGTAATTAATTTATCAACTGAAAAATCTCTATAAGGACATCCGTGATATTCATTTTTATTAGGTTTTGGTTTTGATAATATAATTGAACAATCCCAAGGTTTATAATTAATTCTTGCACCTTCTAAACCATATTGATGTCTAATATTATATTTATATTCTTTATTAAAAGTTTCTAAATTCATTGTACCACTTTTTGTAAATTGTTGAGACCAATATTTTAAAGCTTCATCAACATTTAATCCAATACCTTTTAAAAATAATCCCAATTGTTGTCTACCACCATATTTTAAATGTGATGTACCAATTAAATTTTTTTGTAAATTTGATGCACATAATGGAAAATGTTTTGAAATATTTGTTGTTGTTATAGATTTTGAATTTATATCTGATATTAAATTTGGATCTATTGAATCTGTTTCATATTCAAAATTTGCAAAATTACGGGATAAATTATTTAATAATGGTAATAATCTATCATCTTCTTCTAATCTTGGTATAGTTTGAAAAGTTTTAATTAATATATCAGATAAATTATTTTGAAATTCTATTGATAATAAATTTAATTGTAAACTTGTTGGTAAATATCCATAACCATTTTTTAAATAAATTGATCTTGAAGAAACTAAATTTATAACTTTTTCAAAAGGTAATTTAATAAAATTTTCTTTATATGATATATGTTGTTTAATTTGTTCCATTGATAAATCATGACCTTCATTTAAAAAATGTTGTTTTAACATCATATAACTTGAATTAAATAATTGATCAATCATTTCTTGTTTTTCACCAGATGTAATATATTCCCATGATGATAATTTATATTGATTTAATTCAATAAATTCTTGTTGTTCTTTAGGTTGTAATAAATTATATCTAATTTTAAATAATATAGTTTCATTTTTAATAAATTTTTTTCTTAATTCTTCTGTTCTACAAAAAACCAATCTTAATATATAATGACTATAATGATCTTTAATTCTTTCTTGAATTTGTTGATGTTCTGAACCTGGACTCAATGGTAAAAATTTTAATAATAATGGTTTTATACTAACTTCAATTTCTTTTAAACTTTTAGATCTAGCTACACAAGATTCAATTTCAATTAAAATTTTTAATCTATCAATAGCCCATTTTTCAAATTCTTCTAATGTAATTTCTTTTATTGGTGGAAGATCATAAAATGATAATCTTGATGAATATAATTGAGGTAATACTGATGAATTTTCAGATGTTTTTGTTTTATCTTCAAAATTTCTTCTACCTGCTGTTCTTCTTTTAACTTGTCTAAACATCTTTGATGATATAAAAGAAACTTTGTTTTTAGTTGATAATTTTTTATTTCTATATTTTTTGTTGTTTACGTGAAGACAAAACTTTCTTACGCGTCTGGAGTTTTTTTCTGATTAGGTAATAATCCACACTACTATTACCTAATACTTGTTAGTGGTATTATGTAATACATAATGGAAAAAAAATTTAATCAAAATTGAAATTGACCAAAAAAAACTTTTGCTGTTTTTTCTTTTCATATCCATTGAAAATCAATCCCAACCTTTCCATCCATCCACCCTTAATTAATCAATCAATCTTTCAAAAATGTCTGATGTCAATATTGATGCCAATACATTTTATAAAAGATTATCAATTTTTCAAAAAAATTTAACTTCAGATAATGATCAAGTTTTAATAATAGTTGGTGCAAGACAAGATGACAATACTTATAAAAAGTCAACAGTTTTACAACATTGGTTATTAGGTTATGAATTTGTTCATACAGCTATTTATATAACTTCTAAAAAATGTATTTTTATTACATCTGAAGGTAAAGCTAAATATTTAAAACATTTACTTCATGGTAAAGAAGATTCTATTGAATTATGGATTAGAACAAAAGATGTTGAAAAAAATAAACAATTATTTATTAATTTAATTGAAGAAATTAAAAAAAATAATAATGGAAAATATGGTAGTATAGTAAAAGATAAATATGAAGGGAAATTTATTGATGAATGGAATGAAATTTCAAAAGATGCTGAAATTGTTCCAATTGATTCAAGTTTAATTGTTTCAAAATCTTTAGAAATTAAAGATTCTGAAGAATTTAATAATACAAAAATTGCATCAAATTCATCAATTGTAATGATGGATATTTTTTCAAATGATATGATGACAATTGTTGATGAAGATAAAAAAATTACAAATTCTGAATTAACTGATAATATTGAAGATAAAATTGAAAATAATAAATGGTATTTAAAATCTAAATTAGGTAAAAATTTATTACAACCTATAAAAGATTTTGATCCTGAATATTTAGAATGGTGTTATTCTCCTATAATTCAAAGTGGTGGTGAATATGATTTAAAACCAAGTGCTGTATCAACTGATAAAAAATTAATTGGTGATGGTGTTATATTATCTCTGATTGGTTTAAGATATAAAAGTTATTGTGCTAATATTGGTAGAACTTTTTTAATTGATCCTTCAAAAGATGTTGAAAATAATTATGATATTTTATTAAAATTACAACAATTTATTATAAGTAATTTATTAAAAAATGATGTTGCAGCAAATAAACTTTATAATGATTCATTAGAATTTTTAAAAAAAGAAAATCCTGATTTAGTTAATCATTTTACTAAAAATTGTGGTTGGTTATTAGGTATAGAATTTAGAGATTCAACATTTATTTTAAATGGTAAAAATGAAAGAAAGTTAATTACTGGACAAATTATTTCTTTAACTATTGGTTTTAATAATTTAATTGATAAAAAAACTAAAAAAAATTATTCATTATTATTAACTGATACTTTTAAAATTACTGATAATGAACCAATTTTATTAACAAATTATTCAAAATTAAAATCTGATATTTCATTTTATTTTAATGAAGATGATCAACAAGATAATAAAAAAATTAAACAAGAATCAAAACCAAAAATTGAAGTTGATAATTCAAATTCAAAAATTTTAAAATCAAAATTAAGACATGAAAATACTAATGCTGATGATCAAAATGCTGATCAAGTTAGACAAGAAATTCAAACTAATTTACATGAAAAAAGATTACAAGAAGGTTTAGCAAGATTTTCAAAAGCTGATGCAACAGATCTGAATGATTTTAAACCAATTTTTAAAAAATATGAATCTTATGTACGTGAATCACAAATTCCAAATAGTGTTGCTGATTTAAAAATTCATATTGATTATAAAAATCAAACAATAATTTTACCAATTAGTGGTAGACCAGTCCCATTTCATATAAATTCTTATAAAAGTGGTTCACAAAATGAAGAAGGTGATTTTACTTATTTAAGATTAAATTTTAATTCTCCAGGTGCTGGTGGTAATATTAGTAAACGTACTGAATTACCTTATGAAGATAATCCAGATAATACATTTATAAGATCAATTACAATTAGATCAAGAGATCGTGATAGAATGGTTGATGTTTATAAAGCAATTCAAGATTTAAAAAAAGATTCTGTTAAAAGAGAACAAGAAAAGAAACAAATGGCAGATGTTGTTACACAAGCTAATTTAATTGAATTAAAAGGTTCAAGAATGAAAAAATTAGATAATATTTTTATTAGACCAACACCAGAAACTAAAAAATTAGGTGGTGTATTACAAATTCATGATAATGGTTTAAGATATCAATCAAGTTTTAGAGCTGATCAAAGAATTGATATATTATTTTCAAATATTAAACATTTATTTTTTCAACCTTGTAAAGATGAATTAATTGTTTTAATTCATTGTCATTTAAAAAATCCTATAATGATTGGTAAAAGGAAAACTTTTGATATTCAATTTTATCGTGAAGCAAGTGATATGGCATTTGATGAAACTGGTGGTAGAAAAAGAAGATATAAATATGGTGATGAAGATGAATTACAACAAGAACAAGAAGAAAGAAGAAGAAAAGCTTTATTAGATAAAGAATTTAAAACTTTTGCAGAATTAATTGCAGATTCTTCTCATGGTATGGTTGAATTAGATATACCATTTAGAGAATTAGGTTTTACAGGTGTACCATTTAGATCATCAGTATTATGTATACCTACACGTGATTGTCTTGTACAATTAATTGATCCACCATATTTGGTTGTTACATTAGATGAAATTGAAATTGCACATTTAGAAAGAGTTCAATTTGGTTTAAAAAATTTTGATTTAGTATTTGTTTTTAAAGATTTTAATAAACCAGTTGTTCATATAAATACTATACCAATGGAATTATTAGAAGATGTTAAATCTTGGTTAACAGATGTTGATATTCCATTAAGTGAAGGTCAAATGAATTTAAATTGGGCTAAAATTATGAAAACTGTTATTGAAGATCCTTATCAATTTTTTATTGATGGAGGTTGGTCATTTTTAACAGGTGCAGGAGAAAGTGAAGAAGAAATGAGTGAAGAAGAAGAAAGTGAATTTGAAGCAAGTGATGAAGATCCTCAAGATGAAAGTGAAGTTAGTGAAGGAAATTATAGTGAAGATGATTATAGTGGTAGTGGTAGTGGTAGTGAAGAAGAAATGAGTGAAGAAGAAAGTGGTGAAGATTGGGATGATTTAGAAAGAAAAGCAGCAAAAGCTGATCGAAATGCTGGATATGATTAATAAAAATTAATTAAATTAAAAAGTGTTGTATTGTATTATGTATAAAAAAAATAAATAAATAAATAAATTAAATTTAAGATAAATCTATTGATGACCACATATCTCTAAAATTCCACCAAGAAGCACCAGAACCACAAACACCTACCCAAAAAGGACTTAAACAACCATTTCTTAAAGACCAATGTAAAACTAAAGGAATTTGAATAACATTTTTAAATAATAAAATTTTCCAATTTGAATCCCATTTATTAATAGGAGTTCTTCTAATTAATTCAATAATTTCAATAATTAAATAAACACCCCAAATTCTACAACACCAAATATAAGTTTCTATACACCACCAAGGATTATCATTAGTTGAAACCCAATCATGATCAGTTAACCAACCAGCATTTTCTAATAATTCTAAAAATAAACAATTTAAACTTTGTAAAAAATTTATAAATCTATCAAATTTTGGAATTGTTGAAGTTGGATTTATAAATGAATAATATTCATCTATAATCCATGGCATATATTTAATTGAATCAGTTAATCTATTAAATATACGAATATCTGATAAATAACTATTAATTTTTTTTAAATTAAAAGCTAATTTTGAATCAGGATATTTTTTAAATATTGGAATTTTTAAATTTTCATCTTTAATACCTAATTTATCATTTGAAATTTTTTTAATTTTAAACCATTGTTTTTTTAAAAAAAATATAATTTCTGATTTATTATTTAATATTGAAGAAATTAATAATGTAAAATAACATATAAAATATAAATTTGTATCAACTGTTGATGATTTACTTAATACTTTATCATTTATTTCTTGATAAAATTTTCTTGAAAATATTGATTTTTTTAATAAATTTGTTAATTTTAATAATGTTGTAATTGGTATTTGAGAAATTGGTGTTGATTTTAAAGTATGTTGTGTAGGTAATGATGCAATTGCTGAAATACTCATTATTATTATTATTATTATTATTATAATTATTATTCTATGAAGTAATCTATATCTATATCTATATCTATATCTTGAAAAATTTTTCTTTTTTTGAAAAAAAAAAGGTTGGGGTTGTATTGTGTTGATATATAAATATAAATTTTTTTTTTTGTTTTGGAGGTTTTGTGGTTGCTAAAAACTAAATCTAAATGCATTATCAAGGGCCATACTGTAATGTATTGCGGTGTGGATCCATATTGATATCAATAACCGTGGTACAAAATATACCCAAAATGTAGAAAATAACCGATAAACCAACTGTACAACCAATGTTATTACGATGATTTATAAGTAAAGAAAGATGAGTTTGTTTTATACTCCGAAGATAGTTCTTCACTACTATATAATTGAATTAAAGAGTTATTAATTAAAATTAAAGAGATATTAATTAAAATGAAACATTTATTCTATTGTAATTACATATTCATTATTTATCTAAATTTTTTTCATAAGGTAAATCAGGTATACCATCAGAAGATCTTACACTAATAACACCTTGTTTATGAGACATATTACTTTTTAATTGTTCTAAAGTAATACCTTCTTTTCTAGCAAATTCTTCTCTAGCATGTTCATCAGCAGAACCAACAGTTTCTAAAATTAATTCATTAATTTCTTCAACATCATCATGAACTTGAGGTAATATTAAATTTAATATAACTCCAATAAATCCAGTAACTGCAAAACCAGTTTCCATAACTAATACAATAGCATTAAAAAAACCTTTTAAAGAACGATTACCACCCAGATAAGTGAAAACATTATCAAACCAATTTGAAACTAAAGTTGAACCTAAACCTGGTAATATAGAAGCAGTTAAAACAAATCTATCTCTTCTTGTAAATTCAGTTGTTGAAATAATTTTAATACCTGATACAACAACTGAAGTAAATAAAAATGATGTCATACCACCTAAAACAGGTTTTGGAATTGAAACTATAGCACCAGCAAATTTTGAAAAAACACCCATAACAATCATAAAAAATGCACACCAATAACCAACTTTTCTATTAGCACATTTAGTAATTGATATAACACCATTATTTTGAGCAAATACAGACATTGGAGTAACTGTCATTAAACCAGCTAATAAACCACTAAAACCATCAGCTAATATACCACCTTGAATTCTTGATTCATACATTTCACCTTCAACTTCTAATCTTGAAACATCTGATGTAGCAGTAACATCACCAATACATTCCATCATTAAAACTATATAAACTGCTAAAAATGGTAATATTATAGGACCATAAACTTCTAATTTAAATGTATGAACCCATATAAAACTTGCAGCTTTAGCAGAATTAACATTATCTGAACTAAAATATCCTGCTGCAGCAGCTACAATACAACCAACTAATAAACCAACAATAACAGCACAACTTTTCATTATAGGAGCACCAAATTTTTCAGCTAAAATAATTGTTACATAAACTAAGAAACCTAAACCAATATATCTTGCAGAACCCCATTCCATAGTATAATTTCCTGTAGTACATTTTTCACCAACACAACCAGAACCACCTACCCAATCTTGAAAACCAGTTTCAACTAAATGAGTACCAATTAACATGACAACAGGACCAGTAACTAATGGAGGGAAAATTTTTTGTAAAGTTTTAGCAGGTAAAAATGATAAAACAATTTCTAATAATGCACAAACTGTTCCACTTGCTAAAATTTTTCCATAACCATCAGGACAAGGTAATTTAGTACCATCTGCTGCTATTGGACATGAACCATCACTATACATCATTGGAAAAGCATTTGTAACTATAGTAATTGTAGCAAATGAAGTACCAACAACAGATAATAATCCAGTACCTAAATGATAAGGAGTTTTATAAATATGAAATCTAGTAATTTGTACAGCTGATAATATTCCAGATACAATTAATGAAGTACTTACTAAATATTGTTGAATTTCAGGTGTTAAATTAGCAACTGATGATATTATAATTGGTGGAGTAACAACACCTGCTAACATTGCTAAAGCATGTTGAAAACCTAATATAGCACCTAATAATACTGGCATATCTGAATTTAATCCAAAGAATGGTTGTGTTTTAGGTTCTTTTGTCATAAATGGTATATCTGGTATAAATAAATATCCATAATCATAATCACCTAGAAGTCCATCTTTTGTGGTCCATTTACGAACCATTCGTTTAATTGTTGCTTGAAAATTATACATTTGAAGGTTGTTGTTTGAATTGATGTTAAAAAAAAAAAAATAAAAATAAAAATAATAGCAAGTATAATTTCAAATATGGGGATAGAAGAGATTATATATATTTGAAAAATTCAAATTGATAAACAATATCAATAATGAAAAAAAAAAAAAAAAAAAATAAATAAATAAAAAGATTTAATTTATCGTTATCTATAAATACTGGATCAAACCGATGACTAAATGAAAAAAAAAAAGAAAAAGAAAATGGAAAAGCTTGTTTCTATTTTTCAATTTAATCTGTTCTGCTTATCAAACAAAAAAAATAATTGAATTGGGACAAGGCCTTTTCAATTAATTCTATTGTGCATTATCATTATCTACTTCCTCTGAGAACATCGAATAGAAAAAAGAAAAATTTTTTTTTTTTTTTTGATCGCAAAAAGCAAAGTATTAACAATATGTAAAGATTGCAAAAAAGATCAAGAATTATAAAACAATCAGAAACACAATACAATTAGCAAACAAACAAAGAAAGAAAGAAAGAAAAAAAAAAAAACTTTTGGACCAGGTTGGGAATTAAATCACTTGAGATTAAATATTAGAATAAAGTTTAATACAAGATCTATTGGAGAAATAAATGAAAAAAAAAAAGTTACGGAATAAAAATCCAAACGGAAATAGTTTAGAATAGAAAGGGGAGTTGGAGGTTAGAATTCTAAGGGATGATGATCACTAAAGTAGGGTTCTAACTAACTAAACTAGACTCTAAATTCGTTGATCTTCAATGAAAAAAAAAAAAATTTAACTCATCTTATTCTATTCTATTCAGGCAAACTTATTTATTACTATTTTTTCGTTTCCTTATCAGTTTGTTATAATTGGCTCAAGATTTTTCTTTTTTTTTTTCAAATTCGCTCTTGTGCGAACTGAAAAAAATAATAACACAAAATTTATTATATTCGTAGATCTTAACTTTTTTTTAACATCAATCAATCGACCTGTTACCGGACTAAAGCATCAAATTATTTAATTTCTTCTTTATTTTCAATCAATCAATCAATTAATCAATATATCTTGCATTTTTCTTGACTTTCTTTTCTTAATGGTTATTTCCTATCTCCATCTTATATTAAAATTAATTTATTCATCATTATTTTCGTAATTGTCCGTAACTGTATCTAATTTTAGAGAGATCATTATAATCTTGATCTCTTTTTTTTTTACACTGGTTATGGTTATGTAGAAAAAAAAAAAAAAAATTTGTATATTTTTTTGAATAATACTATGTAAATTGTTTCAAGAAATCATTTGTTTCATTAATTTCTTTTAAAAATTCATCATTAATTAAAGATTTATCAAATTCATTTATAATTTTACTAAATTCAATAAATTTAAACCACCATTTAATACAATTATTAAAATCTTTTTTAAATATTTCACTTGTAATTGAATTTATACCATTTACATTAATATTAAAAGATTGTGAATTAATTTGAAATACATGATTTAATAAATGTTCATTACATAATTTGATTAATTCAGTTTTATCAAGTTTATTATTATTATTATTATTACCTCTATTTCTTTTTAATTTAATACCATATTCAAAATAAATTTCTGCTATAACTCCCATTAATGTATTATTAATATTTTTATAAAATGGTAATTGATCAATTAATTTATACCAATCATTTTTATTTTCAAATTGTGATTTAATTTTATTATTTTCTTCATGAACAATAAAATCAATTAAAACAACATCAATTGTATTAATTAAATTTTTTGAAATAAATTCTAAATGACTTCTAAAATTTAATAAATTTCTTGATATTGGACCTTGATAATTAATCGGTGATATATTAAATTTAAATAATGAAAAAATTCTTGAAATTAAATTAACTTTTTTAATTTCTTCATTTGTTAATTCACCATCAATATCTTTATAAATTTTAGAAATTTTTATAAATTCTTTATTTGATTCATTTAATTTTAATACTTTTGAATCAATTAATAATAATATTAATATCATATATTCAAATTCTTGTTGTGATGCATCAATGATTGTTGAAGCTTTTTGTAATATTTTACCAATTATTGATAAATTAGATTTATCATCTATTATATTATATAAATATAATGTTCTTAATAATATAGTTGATACAATATCTTCATTAGTTTTAATTTCAATTTCACTATTATATTTACCATTTAATTTTGAATTAAAAAATTTAACCAATTGAAATTCATTTGTTGAATTTTCATTACTAATAAATAATTTATCAATTCTTTTAAAAATTGGTGGTATTAAACGATTATTTAATTCTAATATATCATCTTTAAACCAATATTTAACTTTAATTTTTTTAACTTGATAATATCTTGCTAATAATTGAGTAATTAAATTAAATTGATAATCTAATAAATTAATATAAAATTTACTTGTAATTAATTTTCTAAATGAATCACTTAATGAACTTTCTAATGGTGGTCTTACATCTAATTGACCTTTTGTAATAGCTTCTAATAATTCAATAGGTAATAATCCAATTGATTGATAAAAATATAATTCTGGTGGTAATCTTTGAGATATTATTTCATGTATATCACTTGGTATTTTAATAATTTGTTTTGTAGAAATAATACTTTCTTCTTCTTTTTCTTTTCCTTCTTTTCCTCCTTCTTCAATTACTTCTTCTTCTTGTATAATTTCTTCTTCTTCTTCTTCTTCTAAATAATCAATATTTTCTTTAAAACCTAATTTTGCCATTTCAACATTATATAATTCAACATAACCTTCTTTATTTAAAATTGGTATAAATTTAATTGCACAATGACCTTTTAAATATAAATTTAATAATTTTGAATCATTTAAACTCATTATATAACCCATTAAATCATTATTATTTAAATTATTAAATTGATTATATTGAAAAACAATATCTAAACCTAATTTAAAATAACTTAATTGTGGATAAGGTTGTAAAGGATTTGGTTTTGGTAATGGTGGGAAAATTGGGAAAGTATTTGGTTGTAAATTACATCCAACCATTAAACTTAAATCTAAAAATTGTCTTTCAGTTAAATTTAATTCTTGTAAAACTTTTTGTTTATCAACAAATCTAAAATCTCTTGATTGAAATTCCATACCTAAAATAAATTTATCAATTTTTGTTAATAATAAATCTGTTGAACCATATATAGTATCAATTATATCATTTTGATATAAATAAGATAATTGAAATGATGAATCATATGGGGTAACCATATAATCAATATCCATTTCAATAAAATATTTAATTAAATCATTAATCATTGGTCTTAAAGGTAATGGATCAGTAAATAATCTAAAAGTTTCAATAACATTATGAGGGAATTTTTGTTGAGATTGTTGTTGTTCAGTAATTTTAATCCAAGTTTGTTCTAAATGTTGTTCATGAGGTGATAATTGATTAGTTTTAAAATTATTATTTTGTAATTGAATATGTAAACCACTTATTATAAATATTGGTTTAATATTAAATTCATGAAAAACTTTTAAATCACTTTGAATATAATCTTTTAAAGAACTTGGTATACCTCCTATAGCTGATAAAAATTGTTCTTTTTTAAATGTATAAATTCTACTTAAATAATGTTCAACATCAATTCCAATAGTTGCATTTTGTAAAATTTCAATTGAACTTGTATTAGCTAGTTTTCTTTCAAATAAATATGATTCAAGTGATTTAATTGGCATGATGAATTATTTTAAATGCAATGAAAAATTAAAAAATAAAAAATAAAAATAAAAAGAAATAATAAAATGAAAAAATAAAAATGTATTTGATAAAACAAACTTTATAAAACTTTTTTTGAATAAATGATGTTTTTTTTTTAAACAATTACCCTGAACTCAATAATAATTGAGGTAAATTTCAAATCCAAATACAAAAAAAAAAATTATGATGGATTGATAAAGAATAATAATACTAAATGGTTACAATAAATATCACTAGATGAGATTGGAACCCTGGAGTGTCTTATTTGTAATGATTATAGATATTATTTGAAATGTGTGTGGGTTGTTGTTGTTGTTGTCAACTTCGTGTTGTCTTGTTGTCTAAACAATAATATATTTTTTTTTTGCTTAGTTTTTTAGTTTTGAAAAAATCAAAAAAATTTTCGTCTGGAGGTTGTGACACGACTAGGAAACAATTTTGATTCCGTCACTACCACATGTAAATTATACATAGTAAAATTTATATATAGTATTATCAACTATCTATTGAAAAAAACGTAGTTCAATTGGTGTATAAAAGATTTATTTTATTAATATATATTAAATGAATATCCGTAACTTTAAATTGTAATGATAGAAAGGATCGTTAAAAATAAAGGTTATAGGAGATAAGAATGTTTATCTTACGTTTTAGATAAATATGAAATCATAAAATAATTATGACATCAAGAATAAAACAATTATCTTTATCAATTGTATAATTGTATAAAAACAGGGCTTTTCTGAATTAACAATCTTTATCTTTTTTATTAAAAAAAATAAAATCTAACGAATTAAGATACAAAATATTTTCAAAACAATTTAATTATTTGATTTGATTTAATTTAATTTGGGCCATTTTACGTACCTTGCATGAAAAAAAAATCAGAGATAAAAAAACTAAGACAAAAAAAAGTTACTTAAAGAAAAAAGATAAAAATCAAAATGCCACTAAACTTTATAATATTTCAGAATCGTATATTTTGTATAACACAAAAATATTAACAACAATATCTAAATGAAAAATTTAATAAATGATTTGATCAGATTTACTAGACGAAATCAAAAAGAATAATGGGTTGGGTTGGAAAATTTTGAATTGAGCATTGTCTTTCGATACTTGACTAAAAATCAAAACCAATTTCCAAATCAGGAAGAGGAGAGATTATGGACCAAATTTTTTTTTTTGATTTTTCAACAAAAAATAAAATGGAGATGAATGAATGAATGAAGAAGAATTATAAATATTAAAAAATACTCAAGAATTTATGGTTGTCAATTTACACAAATCAAATACGTAAGATTAAAAGATAATAAAATAAAAAGATTAACATAATGGAGATATTGTTGTTTTTATAAAATAAAAATTATTTTTCAAAGTTTTAAATTGAAATGAATTATAAGAATAACCCACTGACACATCCGTAATCGATAATCCCTGCATCTTCCTTGGATATTCTTCCTCACTCCGCCTTTAACTATTAGTACTACATTTAAGTTTGTTGAATTTAAAAATGAAGATTTTAGAGTTTAATTGGGAAGTTTAATGCTTCAATCGAATGCTTGAATTGAATGATGTTTTTTTTTTTTTTAATTTTTGTTTTTTTTGTTTTTTATTCTTGGTTATAGTTAGAATCTTAATCTTAAAACATGATAGAAATTCCTAATGAGATTCTTTGATTTTAATTTAAGCTTTTTGTTGTTTTTTTGGTTGTTTTAACAACAATTATAGAATTAATACTTTTTTTTTAAACGCATAGAAAATATATATATCTTTTTTTTTTTTTGCAATTTTGAAAAATTTATAAAAAAAAATTTTTCTTATTGTTTGTTATACTTTAGGAAATGATACCGAAACTAATTATAAAATCAAAAATACTACAAGAACTATAAGACAACGACGGAATTACGAATATTATTAAGAAATATAAAAAATTTGTCAAGTGGGAAAAACCAGCTAAGTTGTTGTTTCTGCAAAAAATGTAGAAACAAACAAAGAGAGGCAGAACAATATATAAAATAATATAAATAAAAGAAATTATAAATAGAAACCAGGTTAAAGAATAAGAACAAAGAAAATTAAATCAATTAACTAGGTCCAAAAAAAAGGGTCGAGATGAAATCATGCCACACGATCCCAGATATAAAATAAAGTAAAATAGAATTTAAGAATAAAAAATATAAAAAGCTTTTTCAAAGATAATGGAAAATATTGAAAAATTCTAATAGACAAAAATGGAAAAATTTTAAAATCTTGCAAAATTAATCTTATTTTTTTTTACTAATAATTTATTAAATTTGCGTCAATATAACCTGATTTTATATATAATCTTATACTATTGTTTATAGTTACAGTTATAGTTATTGTTGAATTGGTTATGTGGTCTATATTTATAGTTAATAAATTACAAAATTGAAATAAAATATTTGCAATTAGTTACAATTTCAAAATATTTAAATTGATTGTTCTGATATTGTGTTGTTGAAATATTATTGTAGTAGTTAGTTGTGTTGTGTATAAGGTCGCCTGGGCAGGGGAGGACAGCGGGAGTGGGGGCGTCGCATGTCGCCTGTCTAAGTTGTGCTGCTGATCGCCTTAAATTTCAGAGTAAAATAAAAGAACCAGGAAATTTAAATTTAATTTTAAATTTATATTAAAATTGAACTTTAAGCTTAAAAAATTTTCAATCCAATTTTATTAAAATTATTAAAAACATTTTGGGTTTTAATCTTTTTTGAATATTTTTAATTTTTGAATTTGAATTTGAATTTGGATTTTAAATTTTGAATTGAGTTGATTAGAGTAACTCCCCGAAGTTTAATGTAAAAGTTATTCGAATAAAAATAAACATTTAAATATTCTTTTATGGAGGGGATCTTGTTTTAGAGTTATTAAGTTGTGGGTTGTAAAAATATTGACATCATCATTATATAACATCATCATCATCATCATCATAATACATCAATAACAGCATCTACAAATATAAATATAAATATAAATTATTTGAAATTTCTTCTATTTCTATTTAACACAAAATAATTTTGTATTTTCTATTTTGCATTTTGCATTTTGCTCTTTTCCTTCTTTGTATGAAAATTTTTTCTATTTTTAATTTAATTTAATTTAATTTAATTTAATTTGAAGACAGAAGAAAACAAACAAGACAAAGACAAAGACAAAGACAAAGACAAAGACAAAGACAAAGAAACAAGACAAAGAAACAAGACATTTATAACAATTGCCCCTTATATTACAATATAGTCCAGTTCGGTCCATCCCATCCTTCTTGAATTAATTATAACTCATTACGGCAAAGAAAAGAAGAAGAAAAGAAGAAGAAAAAGACAACAGAAAAAGCAACATTACATTTTAATTAGACAAACAAAACAAACGAGATCTAGAAAAGTAATACAAAATTATTTGACTTCGATTCTATAAATCTATTTTCTTAGTTTTATTTTATTTTATCTAATTTCAACTTCAACTTCAACTTTTTTAAATTTTTTTTTAGATATCTTTTCTTTCTTTTTTTAGTCCAGTCCTCCTTCATTTCATTTCATTTCATTTGCCATTTCCTATTTTTGATATAATTTCTACATCTTCAAATCAATTAATCATATGAAGGATTAAAAATATAAGAAGAGAAGAGAAGAGAAAAAACTGAAGAAAAAGACTGTCAAGAAAATTTGCATTTTTACTATCTAAATTTAATTTAATTTAATTTCAACTAATTTACTTTAATTTTAACTAATTTAACTTATTTAACTTATTTATTTATTTGATTCCCATTTTTAATATTTATTTATTTATTCATTTATTTATTTACTTATTTATTTATTCAATTCATTTAATATCATCATTATCATCATCATCATCATTTCTTTTTTTTTATTTTATTTTTTTAGACTATATTTTTCACAAGAATAATATGGAAATATATAAAATAACGTCACCTAATGAATGGACATATTTTGCAAAAGGAGCAGCAAATATATTATTTAAATATAAAGGTAATAATGATTATTTAAGACATAAATTATTACGACTAAGATTATTAAAAGATGATGATGAATATATAAGTACATGTGAATTATATGATTTTATTGAATTAAAATGTAAACATTTATTTCCAAATCAAATTATTGATATTCAATTAATTGTATTAACAAAAGATTTTGTAAATCAATTAGATTCAAATGGTTATAAATTAATGATTAAAGAAAGATATGGTTTATTATTACCAAATATTTTAGATGGTAATTATTTAAAAATTCATTTACTGAAAAATTGTCAATTATATTATGAACAAGAACAAGAAGAAGAAAAAGAAGAAGAAGAAAATAATCAAGAAGATATAATAATAAATTCAATAATATTTGAAATTAAACCAAAATGGTTATATGATAATAAATCTTTAAATAATTATTGTAGAACATGTTCATTAAATCAATTAAAAAATTTTGATCGACATTTTTGTCCATTAGATTTATTATATAAAAAAACAATTAATCAAGGTATAAATGATTTATTTTCAAAAATTTCATCAAATTTATTATATAATATAGAAATTAAAAATAAATTTCCATTAAAACAATTATTTTTAAATTATTTAAATTCTTCATCATCAAATAATGTATTTCAAAAATTAAAAAAATTTCAAAAAATAAATAATAAAAATGATTTAATTAAAAATTTAAAAAATTCAAATGATGTACTGCAAAATTTATCATTAATAATGACTTTAAGAGATGTTGGATTATTTATAAAATTTGAAAAATTTAATAAATTTAATCAAATTCATCAATCAATTGAAAATATAAATAATAATATTTTTATAATTGATAATATAAAATATTTAATTACTTGTAATATTTATGATTTAGATTTAAAATCAAAATTAAAATATAAATATTGGTTAAAAATTGAAAATGATTTACAACAACAAATTTATAATTCTTCAAATCCAAATTGGAAATATTGTATAAAATATGATGATGTAAAAGATGAAGAAGAGGAGGAACATGAACAACAACAAGAAGATATAATAAATATTGAATCTTCAAATATATAGAATTATAGAAATTATAAAATAATATATACTAATAAGAATAAAAGAAGTTCTAAATTTTAAATCTAGAGTCTAAGAAGTATGGATATATAATTTGTCTGTTGATAATAAATGAACTTCTGATTTCTCCAAATTACATTCAAACAACTCATAATTAAATTCTTCAAATTATAATAAAATTAATATACATTTAAGATTTATAATATTTATATATAAACTAATAAACTATATTTTCTAGTTTTCTATTTGTTTTTCTTTTTCTTTTTCTTTTTTTTTTTCCTTTTTTTCTTTTTTGTTATCTACCAAACATCTTCTTGATATCTATTTTGTATTTTTAAAGATCTAACTAATTCAATAGCTTTTTCCAATTCAATCCCTCTTTCTTGTGAAATAATTTTTGCAAAAGATTGTTGAACATCTCTAGCCATATGTGAAGCATCACCACAAACATATATAATTGCACCTTGTTGTAATAATTCATTAATTTTTTTACTATTTTCTAATAATTTATGTTGAACATAAACTTTTTTATTTGGATCTTGTCTTGAAAATGCTACATTAATTTCAAAATTTTCTCCCAATATAGTTGAATATTCTTTCCATTCATCTTTATATAAATAATCTTCATTTTCTCTTCTACATCCATAAAATAATAATGATTTACCAACATTAACACCATTTTTAACTTGTGAAACTCTTTCTCTAATAAATCCTCTTAATGGTGCTACCCCTGTACCTGGTCCAACTAATATAATTGGTGTTGTTGAACTGGTTGGTAATTTAAAAGTTGATCTTCTAACATGAACTGGTAATTTATAATTTGAAAATAAATTTCTTGGACCTTTTAAATCATAATTAACAATTGGTTTTGTTGATTCTTTATTTTTAACAATATCAATATTTTTTAATAAATTTGTAACAACCCCTGTAATAACTCTACCATCATGTTCTTTTTCAGCTTCAACTACTGCAGTTATATTTATAGTTGATTTTTCAGTTAATGATGATGATGAAATTGAATAATATCTTGGTGTTAAATGTTGAATATTTTCTATAATATATTCAAATGGTACATTAATCCATGGTTTATTATTTGATACATATAATAAAGCATCTGCAATATTAAATTTTTCTTTTGTAACTTTTTCTGCAAATGCTTCTTTATCATTACCAATTTTAATTAATCTTTCTTTTGTTGAATCATCTGGTGCAAATCCTGCAATTGATAAAAATAATTGTCTTGAAATTGGTCCTGAAATTTCTAAATAATGTCTAATAACTGATTCATAAGTTGTTGGAGTTTGAAATGGTACAGAATATGTTGAATCTAAAATTTTTAATTCAAATATTTCATCTTTTTTATTATTTAATCCAAAACATGTTAAAAATTTTTCAATATTTTCATTTGAATTTGATGGCCAAACAGCTAAATGATCTCCTGTAGTATATTTCAAATTTGAATCAGATATATCAAATTCAATATGAACACAACTTCTTTCATTTGATTGAAATAATTCTTTAGTTTCTTTAATTTTTGCTAAATAAGGATGTGAATGATCAAATGGTCCTAAAGATAAATCAACAGTACTTGAAGGTAAATATTTTTTATTTGGTTCACCTAAAGAAACTTCTAAATCATCTTGTGTTAAATCTTCTCTTTCAATTAATTTAATACTTGGTTCATATTTTAATTCTTTTTCTTCAAAATTTAAATTATTTCTTAATGAATCAAATACACCATCTTTCCAAGTTAAAAAATCTTCATCTAAAGTACCTTTACCATCATCACCTTCACCATATTCAGCAAATCTTTCAGCACCTTTATCTTCTAATTTTTGATCAACTTTTCTACCTATAGCATTATAAAATTCATATGTAGAATTACCTAAACCAAATACTGTATATCTTAAAGTACTTATAGTATCAGCTTCATTTTCTAACCATTCAAAAAATTCAATTGCATTATCAGTTGGTTCACCTTCACCATAAGTAGCTAATAAGAAAAATGTTAAAATATCATCAGTTATATCACCAAGATTATCCCAATCATAATCAGCAAAATCAGCAACCATAGTTTTTAAACCAAATCTAGCACTTAATTCTTTTGATAATTTATTTGCATAATCTTCTGCTGTACCAGTTTGTGAACCATAAACTAATAAAGTATTTTTTTTATTTTTTTTTAAAGTTTCTAAAATATTTCTTGAATTTCCTCCTCCTAAAGAACTTTCATTAAGAAATCCTGTATTTTCAGGTTTTGATAAAAATTGATTTTTAGCAAAATAACCTAATACTGCAACTACTAATGTTATTATAACATATAAATCTAATGAATCTAATGCCATGGTATATTTAATTCTTCCTTTCTATTTCTATTTCTATTTCTGTTTCTGTTTCTGTTTCTTCAATTGAGAACTTATGAATTACTTTAAAATTGGATTGAATTTGATAAATTGAAAGCTTTAGTAAAAGAATAAAGAGAAAAAGAGAAAAAGAGATATGAAGGTGGTAAAAAAAATTAATTTCTTGGATTTAAAACCAAAGTACAAAATTTACAAAATTTGTCCGTCGATTTGGAAGAAAATAAAAAAAAAATAAAAAATAAAAAATAAAAATAAAAAAATTATTTATTAATTTTGTACTGTGAAATTTTTTAGTACGGTTTTTTTCATTCCACTCCAACACCTTTTTTTTTCATTCTTTTTTAGGCAAAAAGGTGGGGGGTGGGAATGAAATGACTAGATCATTTCAGAATAGATGATTTAAATCGTCATTATAATTATCTTTAGTTAGATTTTTCAAGTCAGATCAAAGAGACATGAGGAGAATTAAACTGTGTTGTTCGTAACGTTATCTTCAATGATCTTCAATTTTAGGAAAGTTGTAAAAAAAAGTTGCTAAAAATCACAGTTTTCTTTTTTCTATATGTAGATATTTTTATTTATAATACCAAACAAACAATACAATACAACTCAATTCAATTCAAATAGTACGACCGAAAACAAAGAAATTATACAATTTAATTAAAAACTTAAACTTTATTTAAGAACATTGAAAATCAAATAAAAGAAAAGTATAATTAATTTGATATACAATTGTATTTATGAATGTCAATTAATATTTATTTTCTGTCGTTCATATACTCTGTATATATATTTATAGTGAAAAACTTTTTCCATAATTATTATTTGATTTTTGCAATTCCAATTACAAGTATATCCTTTTAACCTGTCAAATATTTAAAGGTACCCGTTTTTTTTGATTCAAAATTTAAACTTTTAACAATCTTCATTATTTGATTTAAAATACTTTTAAATTACTTATATATATTTATATTTTATATATTTATTAACTAAACCTAATAGTCATCCTCTTGCACATTCCTTTAAATGAATAATCTCATGCTAAAAAAAGGGCCTGATTTTTTCTCTCCCTTCTTCGTTTCCTTCGCTTTCGTCGTTTTCAAATGTCCATAAATCGGAAAAGATTTTGTGGGGTGGAGTTTAGTGTGGAGTTTACCCACTAGCCGGACTTAATGTGTACGTGTTCTTATTATAATAAGAATATTGACATATGATTTATTTTATCAATCTTAATCCAGGACATATACTATAAATAAAAACCATAATTGACATTGTCAAAAAAATAAAATCATTAACTATGAAATGGATATATCAAATATTATAGAATGGAAATAGAAATGGAAATGGAAAAATGGAAAAAATTAAAAACTTCTAAAAAGTTTAAATTTGACTAAAAAATTATTTCTAATGAAGTATGGAAAAATTAATAATCATTGTCTGAAAAATAATTGAAACTGAACAATCTATTATCCTTTTATCAACTCTTATTAACTAATAATTATTTCCGCAGTTTCGGATGGTGCAGGAGTAGTATTGTTAGGAGTACTAGCAGCACTATTATTGTTTGTTGCATCTTGATTTTCTAATATAACTCCATAAGCTCTTTGTATAGTTACAATGGTTCTTTCACCTATAGTTGAATCATAATTATCACCATAAATAATTTTAATAAATTGGAAAACATCTTGTGGTGAAAATTCAACTAATGATCTTTTACCTAAAGAATAATCAATTAAATTTTCAGATTCTATTTTCCCTTTAATAATTTTTCTAAATAAATAATCTTTTTTAATTAAATCATTAATTAATTCTTGATAATTCATATTCAAATTTGAATTTCTCAAATTTAAATTTTCTGATATACCAAATTTTTTTAAATATTTTAATAAACTTGATTCTGATAAATGATTTTCATTTAATATAATTAATGATATAATTAATATCATTAATCCATTTTTAACTAATTCAAAATTTGATGAAGGTGCACTTGTTTTAATATATTTTGGTAAGAAAAATTGTGAATCTCCTAATTCTTTTTTTAATTCTGGACATGATTTAGCCCATAAATCCCCAAGAATTTCTTTACATTTTGGTTTTAATTTATTTATAAGTATATATGGTTTCCTATTAGATGAACTTGATGATGATGATGCCTTCTTTTTGATTTCTTTTTTTTCAATACTTGGTGCTTCAATTAATGTTAATCCATATGTTTCATCTAATATTAAATTTGCTCTTTGAATTAAATTATCTAAATTTACTTTCCTACCTTGTGTACATTGACTTATAATTTCTCTTCTTATTGATTGACCTTTTAGTTCTCTAGTTAAAAATAATCTTACTAATTGATTCACCATATGCTGTATTTCATCTTCATTGACAGATTCATTAATATTATTATTAGTTGTAATATTGTTATTATTATCTATACTTGGCGTGTTTCCTCCATTACTATTATCATTATAATCCTCATCATCATCATCATTAGTGATTCTCCTTTTTTTGGATCTACTTCCTTGTGATCTTTCCGGATTCGAATTAAAATCCAATTCCTCAACTGGAATGTTGATTCTTTTTGTTGACATGATTTTGGTTATTTGGTTGTCTGAATTTAATTATTTGGTTGTGGTTGTAAATTTTTTTTTTTAGAAAATATAATTTTCTTTTTTTTTTTTTTTTTTTTTTTTTTTTTTTTTTTTTTTTTTTT